>JAPMLY010003395.1:0-21134 GCA_026401115.1 Tetraselmis chui | reverse complement strand
CTGAGTAAACCCGCGAGCCACAAGTCTTGCTTTGTACCTTGCAATCTGCCCATTGGTATCGCGCTTCAGCTTGAACACCCACTTGGAATCTACGAGTTTGCGACCGGTAGGACAAGGGACCAATGTCTAGGTTTTCCGAGATACAAGTGAGTCGTACTCGCTCTTGATAGCTGCCTCCCACTCCCCCGATTGGGGACTCCTCAGCGCTTGCTTGTATGGCACAGGCTCTTGAACAATCTGGGTGCTGGCTGACTTAATAGCTCCGGACTTCCCGCAGTTCATCCATCTCCCGAAGCGCTCGTTGAACGGAGATTGTACCTTGGACTGGGTACGCATTGCTGTGATGAGGCAGTGGATCGAAGATCCTACCTCAGACGTGGAGTCTCCCCCGAATGCATGTCCTGTTCATCTTCCATCGACCCGGAATGTTGCAGCGACTCCCGTAGCGACGACTCCCCCGAAGATGTATCCGGTTCTTCGCTACACATGGTGCGCGGGGTGATGTCCTCTTCATCATCATTCCGTTGCTCCGCATTGCTCTCCCCCATGGAGAGGACTGCAGCCTCATCAAAAACCACGTTACGGCTGCTCACCACCCGACGAGTAGCATGATTGTACACCAACCACGCCGGTGACTCGGAAGCGTAGCTCACAAAGACACCCTTCCACTCGCGATCTTCAAGTTTTCGGCGTTGATACTTGTCAACGTGGACATAGGCCGGACAGCCGAAGACCCGCATGGAGCTCAAATCAGCCCGTCTACCGGTCGCCAAGGTAAAGGTTGCACCGCCGGCTCCGCTACTATGCACACGATTACGGACATGCACCGCAGCCGCCCTCGCTAGAGCCCAATACGATTTAGGCAGCGCGGCTTGCCGGATCATTGACTGCGCCATCGGGACAAATGTCCCCCACTGCCGCTCAATCCGGCCATTTTGCCAATGCGCGCAAGGGGCAGTGATCTCCACGGCGATGTTGAACTCATCCAAGAGGTTTCGGAAGGCAGCACCTAAGAACACCGTGTCATTGTCCACCCGAAGACGACACACCGTGTGCCCAAGAGAACGGATGGTAGTCAACATGCGACGGAACGAGACGGGAGCCTCATCCTTGGATCGGACCGCATCATGCAGCACGAAACGGCTCCGGAAATCAACCGCACACAAGCTGTACCGCCGTCCTCCCAAAGATGGAACACTCATGGGACCGCAGAAGTCTAAGCCTAGGACCTCAAAGACACCAACGTTCCGGTCAGCCGGCTCACGCGAGATACGGCGCACTTGTGACTTACACACAACACATGTCTCACAGAAGCACAACCTCTCCGACGCAGAAAATGCTAAGCCCTCCACCTGAGTGGCCAAGAGCCCGTCCAATTGCGACTCGCCAAGGTGACCGAGTCGGGAATGCCACAACCGTTTTTGCAATGGCGCAGTGGCGACCGAAGCGGTAGGATTCGACGAAGCAACCCGTGCCGGCAACCACCAACAAATGCGCGCGCTCCAACGGAACCACCACGCCACCACCATGACCGGCATGAAGACGAAGGCGGTCCACGGGATCAGCTAACACCACAGAATGACCTTGTCGCCGAGCTTGGGTGAAGCTGAAGAGCCGATGGTAAGATCACGACGCGCGACGGGATAGCTAAGGAACGTGGAGCACATTCTTTAGCATGGCAGGAATCTCCTCTCCATCGTCAGCCTTCACGATGATGCGGGCCGAGCCCACGCCGACAGCGCGGGCGCTAATACCCTTCACCCATAGCCGGTCGGTGAGCGCTCGATACTCACAGAAGTCACGGCGCACACTAGTCATGTGATGGCTAGCGCCGCTGTCGGCCAACCACACCCACGTTTTCCCATCGCGCTCGAACATGTGTCGAGCCTCGGAGAATGGCCTCGCAGGGGTGGCCGTCACGTCTATGACCGCCGGAACAGCAACCGGGGAGTCTACCTGCGCTGAGTTACCTCCGGTGTTGTTGTCCGGGCACTCGGACCTGCGATGGCCCTTCTTATCACAACCATAGCAAACACCGAGAAAAATCCTCGCTCCGCCTCTGCCATATGAGGCACGACGAGTAGTCGTAGCTCCTTGAAGAGATTTCAGTTGATCTTGGAGCTCGGAGACTTGCCGCTTCGAAAATTCAGTCGTTGTGTCATCATGGGGCGCTGCAAAAGCCGTAGGCGTTGGAGGCTCCGTTGTGTGTGAATGCGCACGACCCTCGATGCGCATGCCCCTTTGACGAAGATCACGCTTGATGATATCCATGTTAAGGTTGTGTACGTCCCACGTGTCGGTGATGGAGTGGTATTCGCTGCGCAGAGCCTTCACCAAGTACATGATGATACGCCGGTCGTGGACGACGTCCCCAACTCGGGCAAGCTGTCTTTGCAGTCGAACTAACCGGTTGAGGTATTGAATGCCGCTCTCGCCGTCCGCTTGCGGCGTGTCCAAGTCTTGCAATAGTTCCGTACACCGGTATATACCATCGTCCTCATATTGATTGACTAACGCGGTCCATGCAGTGTGGCCGCAGGTCTTGTCATCCTCGCTAACATTCTCGATAATGGACAGATCGTCCTCCGGGAGCGCAAGAATCAATGTAGAGTACATGTCGACTTGTTGTTTAGAGGAAGCGGCACCATCCGACGACAAAAGCGGAGCCCACTTTTGCATCATGCCAAATGCACAGAAACGTTTCTTTCACACATCAAAATATCGTCTCTCCCCACTGGACTTGGGTAGTTTTACGGAGTCCATGGCAGGTGCGTCGGATGCGCTCTCAATAGCACCAGAAAATCAGGAAAAATGCCACCAAGAAAAGCACCAAGTACCGGTCAAGAGGCGGGCAACACGGCTCAGAAAAGGAGACGACAAAGGGCTTGCCGAAGACGCAGCTGTGCTCCCGGAGTCTACACAGCCAAGGCAATCAGAAACGAGTCTCAGAAGGTCGGTCAAGTGACGTCGTACACTAGTGGTAAGCTGCCTTTCCAAAAATTCAGCATGACCACCATAGGCTTTCACGAGAGCAGGAAAGTGGCAGGTGACAACCTCCGGAAGCGAATACAATTCCAGAAAGCGCCAATCTAGAACAAAGGAAGCAAGCCGATCTTCACGTCCCACGAGTCGGCGTTCGGGGGCTCAAGGCTCCAAGCGACACAAACAAGTCGCTGCGAGCCGGGTATCGAAATAAAGCTACAAACACAAGCAAGAGCCAGCCACTTTGTGAGCCAGCCGCACCTCACGTATCGTACGACATCACAAAGGTCTACCACTCTTTGAGAAGCAAGCTCTAGGTTCTAGTCAAGACAAATGACTCCAACAACTAGCAGCTTGAGGGCCCATAACCTGTCAAAGTTGAGGGGGCGATAAGGAATTCTTACACTCGGTGGGTGACACTGCATGTCATCTCACCCTCAGCAAGTGCCTAGCACTTACCTTGTGGTGAGCACACGCCAACGTATATTCATAGCCTTTAGATGATATCTAACGCTCAGCAACTTGCCACCATCAGCAACATAATCCACTTTATTGATGGTTGGCTTATCATCTTTCAATGTTGAGTCACAGCCATACTATCACGATGCTAGTCGACCAACATTGCTGTGTAGCAACTTGACTACCTGATAAAACTATGTCTCGCAATAGGAGCGGCGTTTCCGGGAGGGTTTTAGGTTTTTAGGTAGGGTGGGGGTAGAGTTTTGGTGAGTGGATGTAGTGGAGGAGAGCTGAATGTCGGGGAGGGAGTCGAGGTCAAATGTGAGGTGGCCATGGGGTTGGGGGGGGGGGGGGGGTGCGGTATAGTGATTGTTTGTTTTGTGTTTTGATATGTTGAGTGGAGGGGGGATGATGTGGCGGTGAAGATAGGGTCCGAGAGGCGGGCCGTGCCGAAGGTGGAGTGGTGGTGAGGATTGATGTTGAGGGTGCATGTGGCGTGCATGTGTGAGCCGCGGGTAGATGATATTCACCCAAAAGGAGGAGGAGGTCGTCCTCGACCGGGGTGGGCTTGTCGACAAGTTGGAGTGCGTCCGCGAACTTGAGGCGGAACTGCATGGATTCCGGGAGGTCTTCGACTTGGGAGGCGTGGGTCGGCGAAGAGCCGCTCAAGTTGGCGGTGAGCTTTGTTGCGAGGCAGTTTGTGAGAAGATCTTGGATGAGTGCGGTAATTTCTAGGCCGGTTAGATTTATGAAGAGGGGGGAGATGATCTTAACGCGACGACTGTATTGTTCGGGGATCGTCACTGCTTGAGTAAACTGAATTTTCAGCTGACTTAGAATAGTCTGAAGGCGGGGGTCAGTGGCTGCGCGAGGTGGCGCGGGACCGCCGGATCGAAGTTCACGTTGGTGTGAAGCGAGCTGGAACAATAGACCCACCGTCATAGATGAGGTGGGGATGTTCATGCGGATTTCTTGGTAGCCCACAGCGAGATCGAGGGGGAGGGGTGTGATCGTTGTGTGGGGGCATGGTCGGGCTGTCCGTCCGAGCGGTGGATGCGTCCATCGCGTTCGGTGCGCTAGTGCCCGGCCGAATATATTTTTTGAGCCAGCCGTGAGGTCGCCGATCTTATACATGCTCTCGAGGAGCCAACGGCAAGCGCCAAAGCATGCGGAATGCAGCGAGGCTAACGAGTTCGTTGATTCGGGAAGGAAAAGTTCGCGGATCCAGAAACTCGTAAGGCCGGGGGGCGGTGGAGTACTGGCATTTAAGGAGGTAGGAGTCGATTGTGCGGGCCGATATGTCAGCGGCCTTTCCCATTTCACTGCCAGACCGGAGAGCAACTACAACCATAGGTGTCTGGAGGCCTCGGCCAGTGGAAGGCTTCAATGATGTACCTAGTTCGTTGTCCGCAGGGCGGGAGTTAGGGCGCCGTGATGAAGTGAACTAGCGGGTGTCCCGTTAGGCGGATCCGGGGGGAGGAGTGGCCTTCGCGTAGTAGAGTAGCGGGTCGATCCCTGAGCATAGCATGTTTGTACGATGCGGGGAGGCTAGAGTTTCTAGATATCTTAGTCGTGGGTGAGGTTCAACATGAAGAGTAGGTATGTATGTGATGGGTGAGTAAAAGGTGACGGTGGTGGGTTCTTGGAGGTTCGCTGTTTGTCGGCGGCACACGACCAAGTTAGATGGAACATGGGTTTGCTGTTTGTTAGCGGCGGACGTGAACGTCCGGACGCCCGGTTGGGCGCGGTGTGGCGCGCCGTGCTCTTGGAGGGAGTTTTTTGTAATCGATGAGGAATGTTGCTGGGGCGCGGTACTATGGGTCGTGCGCGATGTGATTTCGAAGTGGGTGGCGCGGAAGTTGTCGGGAGGACAATGTTCAAATTTTTCAAAGCTACGCCTTGTTGTGTGTATTGTTTGGTGTGTCTACGGATCCACTAGCCGGGATGAGCATAGCTAATGGGGGGAGAGGTGGACGGTGCTTGTTGCTCGACGGGCCCGGTGTCCACAAGTCTATCGCTCATCGGGTGGCCAAGCCCGGAGAGAAGACGGTCGGTGCGTAAGCTCATTCGAGCGCCTAACCCATCCCTATATAGCCGCTTCAAAAGTACTTTAGTTATACTTAGGATTTTATTTGGCGCCCGCCGGCGGCGCAGCGACGGCGGCCCCGGAGGGGGGTGCGCTCGCAGGCCCGTCGGCATCCCCTCACCTCCCCGTGGTGGGCGCTGGAAACCCCGTAGCCGTGCCAGGCCTGGCACGGTAGGGGGCTAAGAGGGCCGACAGCTCGATCCGTGGGATCAGCAGCTGTCGGGAAAGCCCTGTACAGAGGGCTTTTGAAAAAATAATTTCTGTGCACTACCGGCGCCAAGATCTCCCGCTCGGCCCGTCCGATATATTTTTTCGCTTACATATACTCCTAGATACATGCTTACTTTTAGGAGTGGGGCTTGTACTACGGCAGCGTTTGATGGCGAGGAGGGTACGGCCGGATCAGCGGTGGGAAGCGGGTGTTGGAGCTGGTGGTGGCCAGCCGGGAAGCAGCGCCGGGGAAGGGCGCTCGCTAGCTGTCGACCAGCCCTGTGCCGATCGAACCTTACCGAGGGGTGAGGCAAGACATGGCATAGGCATGTGGCTAGTCGCAGACGGAGGAGCGGCTACAGGAGGCTCAGGATCAGCCGCCGCCGGATTAGCCGCCGGATCAGCCGCCTCAGGATCAGCCGCCGCCGGAAGCCCTGTACGGAGGGCTTTTTTGGATAATAAAAATAATGTCCGTACCCGGCGTCGAGCTAGTTGGGGAGCAGCACCAGGGTAGGGCGCTCACTAGCGCGTCGCTACGTCGTCCAGCGTCATCTCCCGGGGGGAGGAGTAAGCTGGGACGGCAAGGAGGACAATCGCGATGGGAGGAGCGACACGATCTGGCGGCGACGACCCTTTGGGTCGGCGCCGCCGGAAAACCCGGCACGGAGGGTTTTGTTTAATTCCGGGCGCCCGCGGCCCGCCGGATCAGGCTACGGTGACCTGCCCCCCCCCCCCTCTTCGACACCCACTACCCCGACAGACCTTCATACTCCTAGGGGTCCTTGAGCGTGGGCCCGGGTGAGCGCGGAGGCCCCCGCTCAAGAAAAGGCTGCTCGGTGGACGCGCGATCAGAGGCGGGAGGGTACGGCCACAGGCCGGAAAACCGACAGGTACCCGGGTACCAGACAGAGAAAAAACCGGGGAAATGAGCGGGGAAAATTCAGGCGCGGAGGCAGGAGCGCTAGTTTTTTCTATGTCTGTGTGTCTCGGTCCCCCCCACATGTCCTCGAGGTGATGGGGGACCTCGACACGGAGGACCGCCGCGTCGGTGGACGCGGCAAGACCTTGGGGCGGGGTTTACGGGATGGAGCGGCGGGATCGACGAGCGACCGCGCGAGGAGGGGTTTTTTGCCAGCCTTTCCCCTCCTACCTTCGGCAAGACCAAAGTCACGCGGGAGCTAGATTAGGCTGGCCCGTCGTCCCTCCCGAACGCCGACCGGCCTAGGCCGGTCGACACCCCGGTTCGGCGGGAGCGGGCCGTGCATCGTGAAGGTTGAGCAGCAGTTTAGTTTTGCATTTCTCGACAAGTGGATTTATTTTTTGATCTGTTTTTCTTGATTACAAAATTATTAGCTGTTACTGCCATTGGAGAGGTTGGGATTAGTGGTTAACGGTCTACCTCACGCTTGTAAGTCTTGTATGGCATAGCAAAAGGGGGGGTCCAGAGACGACAACCGGTTCTTACTGGTATTGTTGTAAACAATTTCAATTTCAATTTCAATCGGATTTTATTTGGTCAGATTGATCTGAATCTAAAGGTTTGCATATCCAATTTCCATGTGTACGGGACAGTAACACTAGCGGTCACTATTACCGTTAAAAGGCGGCGCGTCGCACCTGCAGGGCAACCGCCTCGCCTTGCAGTTAGACGCAACCAACGACCAACGACTTCCCCAACGGTCAGCTCTAGCTAGCCCGAGCCTTATAAGCCGTAGCTAGCCACGAGCCTAGGCACTCTCTGCTTTCGCGCTCAGCTAATCTAGGCTTCGCGCGAATGCAGTCTCGACTCTAGTAGTCGAGCAGGGTGTCAGTTTACCATCGTCCCATGCGCACTCGAGCGTCACGCGACACTTCCCCTCGTTCAGCTACGCAGTTCCACACCATGCCGCCTTAGCAGTCTACATCCGCCGCAGCGGCCGACCCTCACGCTACCTCACTCGAACAACGCACAACCGAACATATTCGTACGGCAGTTTTGGCATCGGAACAACGGATTACTGAGCAGTTTTTGGCGGCTAACGCTGCCTTACTCGCACTGCTCCAGCAGACGACAGCCACACCTGCTTTTAGTGATCAACAACAGTCCATTCCCGCCGACGCGACCCCAGCGACGGAGGGTGGTAAGGCGGCCCCTGAGCTACCTATCGACCTGCTTGACGACGAACCCGACCCCACCGCGTCCGAATTCGTCGACTTCGCCTACTACGGCGAAGTCATCCCGGCCGGCCTCGAACGTCCCCCTCGCGACGTCGAGGAGCCACGTCTGTGGACACTCACGGACGACACCGTCCGTGCTCTAAACGACAAACACACCCAATCGGCATACGACGAATACCTACACATCGGGTGTTATGCCTTCTTCGACTGTTGCGCCAACGCGGCAATGGGCGAGGCTTTGGATACGCTGTCGCACGGCCCACCTCTACCGGCAGAGCAGGCGGCAGCGATTGCCCTCATCCGAGCGGGACATCGCACCCACACAGCGACGGAGGAGGCCGCCCGTACTCGATTGGGCTTCCTCCGCCTCACCAAGGGCGGACAAACGAGCACGGATGCGGACCGCGTCTTCGCCGAATTGGCCCACGAGCGCTTCTGCCGACCGCGCCCTACCGCGGTCTCCGGCCCACTCGATGCGCTACGCCAAGCTTTCGTCGACCGCACTCTGAAAGTCAGCCTACACGCCGCCAGCAAGGCAGCTGCCGGAACCGCCTTCGCAAAAGTCACGCCAGACAAGCCTGCATGCCCCAACGCTCGGGCCCGCAAGGCAGCCGCCGACAAACGCAAAGCCGCCGAAGCAGCGGCAGCAACAGTCCGAGCCACTCCCCCCTCCAAGCCGACCGACCCGGCTAAACCCCCGACCAAGAAATGACGGTGTGGCCCGCCGCGCCGATTCCTGCTCCCCGACATCTTCCTTCATGCGCCACCGCGTACGTCGAAAATGGCGGGAGTGGGAGCGCATCGGCGCGAGCGGCCAAGTCCTAAGTTGGATCCGCCACGGCGTTCGCGTGAAGTTCAAGCACGGCTTACGACCCAAGCCCTTCAACCACGGCATCTCTATGCTAGACGCGACACCGGCCCAACTCGAGTTTCTAAACTCGGAACTCCCACGCTTCGAAGCTTGCGGCGCGTGAGAACGCTCGGACAACCCTCGCTACGTTTCCCGGATGTTTTTGGTGCCAAAAGCCGGATGCAACCACTGGCGTTTGATTATCGACCTTCGAGAACTCAACCGTTACTGCTCAACCTTCCACATGACGTGCGAGACGCTCAAGCACCTACGCCACCTATCCCGGCGGCCACCACTTCGTCTCACTCGACCTAGCCGATGGGTACTACACCCTTGGCATCCGGGAGGAAGACCGGGATTTTTTCACGGTCAATTACCGCGGCACTCTATGGCGGCTCGCGTGCCTTCCAATGGGTTGGTCGGGCTCAGCTTACTATTTTTGCAAGCTTACGCAAGTTTTCACGAACCACTTGCGTCGCCCCCCCCCTCCCACGCCGGCAGCTGTGCCAGCCGGCGCGTGCCGGCCTACCGAACGTTTCCTTCGAAACGCTCGATGGCGCGGTACACGGCTCCTCCCCTACATGGACAACTTCATGTTCTTGGCGGACTTTTACGACGACGCGTTACTACTTCGGCAGCGCGTCCAGAACTTACTCGACAGCCTCGGCCTGCAACGCAACCCCCAAAAAGGCGTGTGGACACCTACGCAAGTCGGCGACCATTTGGGCTTAACTCTCGACCTCCGATGCGGCATGTTTCGCGCCCCTCTCGCGAAACTACAACAGCTCGCACGGCAAGCTTCTTCCCTCCTCGGTCGCGCGGCATCGAACGCACGCTGGCTGCCCACACGGCAACTAGCGGCCTTCGCGGGAAAGGCACAATTCCTCTACCTCACCATCGCGCCCGGGCGGTTCGTTTTGCGCGAACTCCACAACGTCTTAGCTACACGGGTTGGGTGGGGAGGGCGCGTCCGCCTCACCCACCCGCTACGACGCGACCTCGAGTAGTGGCGCACGGTCCCCACGCAACACAACGGCCGGTCAATCTACAAACCTGTCGAGACCGCCTACCTCCACGCAGATTCGAGCGACTATGGCTGGGGGGCCGTGCTCAGCGAGGACTCCAACTACCAAGCCCGCGGTTTTTGGAGCGCTCCCGACCGCCTCCAACACATTACGTGGAAGGAGCTCCGAACGGTGCGACACGCGGTCGAATCTTTCCTACCGCAACTCAAAGGCCGGCAAGTCCTCCTACACGAGGACAACACCGCGGTGGTCGCCGCCCTCACCAAGCTAACTTCCCGGTCGCCCGTCATGATGACCGAGCTACGGCGCTTGTGGTTCCTCCTGTTCGACACCAACGACATCCACATCCGCCCGCGCTACATCCGTTCGGCCGCCAACGTCTGGGCCGACACGCTAAGCCGCGAGATGGACTCCGAAGACTGGCAGCTTTACCCACGGATTTTCGACCACCTGCAGCGCCGGTGGGGCCCACATACTATCGACCGTTTTGCGTCCATGCTCAACGCTCAGCTGCCACGCTTCAACGCCCGCTGGAGAGACCCCTGTGCGAGGACATCGTCTGCCTACACCTCGCGGACGCGGCTTGGAGACGCGAAAACAACTACTGCAACCCCCCGTGGTCTGCCCTCCCGGCTATAGCCGCAAAACTGGCGCAAGCACAAGCCGCGGCTACGATCATCGCGCCCTTCTGGCCAAACAAAACGTTGTACCACGCTTTCGCCCGACTGGCGAGCCAAACTTTGCACTTCCCGGCGGCCCGCGACCTGTTCTTTCCCGGCAGGCTCGGCAAGCGCGAAGGCGTCGGACCTCCCGCGTGGAGCATCGTGGCCTTTCGGCTCTCACCCCCTCTTGGCTCTACACTCGACGCGGGGCGATTGGCCGGGCGTTACGCCCGGACCGATTAAATTCTACTGTACCGCGCGTTCCCCCTCTGCGTACATGACCGCCTCGCTATGGCCTACGCCACGAAACAGCACCGGCGCCCTGGTCTGCCGATCTCTTTGAAACTTTTCAAGACCTCCTAGGAACTGACAAGCTCGGGGTTACGGCGGTCGCCCTACTCAGCAACTCGCTAGCGCCCTCTACGTACGCTAGCTACGACAGCGCACTCATGCAGTTTTTTATTTTCTGTACAGAGGAAAACATCGCCCCGCTACATGCCACCCCGGCCACAATGGTGCGCTACACAACGTGGTTGGCCCTGCTCGGCACGGTCGCGGCCAGCTCGCTTCAACCCTACTTCTCAGTAGTGAACAAGTTCTTCCGCGACCACCAACGCCAACCTATTGCCGTGGGTGAGCTCCTAGCGGACGCGCGCCGTGGCCTCGAAATGCTACAACACCGCCTACTCCCTACCGCCGCTCGCCTGCCGCTTCCCGCACCCGTCGCCCTCGACATCTTAAGGGCCGCCGACGCTCTACACGGCACCTTCGCGTGGACACCTGCTGCCCTTCCCCAGCTGCAACGCGCTATAGCGGTAAGCGGTTTGCGTCAATTACAGTTTTTCTGCCGTGCCGAAACTGGCGCCCGCTGCCAGACCGGCGACCTAATTGTCGACAGGCCTTCCCACCAAATCTGTGTGTTCGTGCGCAAATCTAAGGGCGACCAGCGCCGCGCCAACAGCGACAAGCTCGTCATCGCTATCCCTATCACGGCCAACCCGGTCCTGGCAGACCTGCTAGACTACTGCACGCAGCACCGCGTCGCGTTCAGCGCAAAATTCTACAACCGACCACCCCCAGACGCCTTTTGGAGCTTCTCACTTGCTGAACCCTCCGCCGCATGGGGTGCCGCGTCCACCATCTCCGCCTGGCTCGCCCTCGCCCTCCTCACAGTCAACACGGCCGCGCCCCCCGGTTTTAAATGGACATCGCACAGCCTACGGAATGGCGCGGCGTCCGCTGCAAGCTGCATCGGGGCGCCCCTCCCCGTCATCAAATATATGGGTGGCTGGGCTAAGAATAGCTCTGTGACCGAAGGAAAATACATTGACCCATCCATGACCCCAACACTTGCTGCTTGGCGGTTCTTCGGCTGGCTCACTCCGTCCCCCGCGCAACACTATTTTTGGCTGTGCAAGCCTTTGGCTTTAGGTTACCGGTAAAACGTGCCCTAGGGTAAATGGTCAGATTGATTTGAATCTAGTGCCTCGGGGATATGTGTATGATCTGATATATCATACATCGGCCTTTATGATTACGCGTTTTCATAATCAGTACTTTTTCTGTTAAATACCGCTAAGTACAGTCAGTGAATATCTAAAGTAGCGGCAGACACGCCTAAGCTCAGTATCGTCTGCACCACCGACTTCGGCTACACATCGAGCGACCATCCCTATCCTACGGTATGATATCACCACGCCCGCCTAACAGTGGAGGCGAGAAGGATATTGGATAGCGGGGGCGGATCAGTGGGGCGTGTTTATTCCGTGCGGACCCGGTTCATGTTGCCAAGGGCGACCGGGTCTAGTCGCATGTGGTGCTCGAAGCAGTAGCGGCTGTCGCGGGAGCCGGGCATACACAAGGGAATCTCACACTACACGCAGTAAAAAGACGTATAGTGAAGGACACCCTCGTCGCGGTAGCACCGGAGGCAGCGAGCTTGCTTGCTTCGGGCCTTTTTGGAGCGGCCCAAGTTACCAGGGACGTGGGCGCGCTCGTCTTGGAGGATCCGTTTCGGTTCGGCCAAAGGTACGGATAATGTCCTTCCCCGACGTTGGGCCGGCACAGCGTGATCTTGTAGCCCGTTGTAGACCAAAGTCTTACTTAAAATCTCAGCGAAGTTCTTGATAGTTAGAGCTGAGTAGGGGTGGGAAGCGGAGACGTGAAACTTGATTAGCTTCCTACAGTCGGTAGCGCAAATACTGGGTAATGTAGTCGCTAGTCGGAACCAACTCTCTTTTGTTCCGACTGTATGGTGAAGTTGCTAGGACAGATGTGGCTGTGCATACTACCTGTAAACACTGGATAAACGCGAGCATCCCCTCTGAAAATTAATCTATCTGATCGCACCACCTTGCATTAACCGCGACCATGCGCGATGCATACATTGCTGATGAAGTCTGCCGGCCGGATAAGGACATAACAGTTGTGCTTATTGCCTGGAGACAATGACAATAATGGTTAACATTTTCGTGATTATAATTACAGCCTTCACTGATACACTCTCTCTCACACACACACACACACTGACGCACAGGCACACAGGCGCACACACAGACACAAATACACAGTGACACACACACACTGGCACACCTACACTAATACACACTGACACACATACACACACACGCACACACACTGGCGCGCGCGCGCACACACACACATACACACACATGCACACACACATTACACACTGACACACACACACACACACACACACACACACACGCACAAGCACACACACACACACACACACACGCACACACACGCACAGGCACACACACATTACACACTGACACACACACACACACACACACTCACACGGTGTGTGTCAAACTGTGTGTGTGCCAATCTACCTTCGGTGCAAGTACGAAAACACACCAATTCCGTGAGTTATGATGTTGAGCATATCATGGGGTAAAATGATCAAGTAATGGCGGACCTTGAGCAATTTCGATGCAACATTCACCTCATGGCTTACAAGCTCGCACCTAACAAACGCCCCCGCACAAATTAATGACCGACTAAGACGCGCGGTGCGGTTGGCACGATCGTTGATCTTGCCCATAGCTTCACACAGAAATGACAAGAAGGAGAAACCCACGGTGCTCGTTGATATGAAACCCACGAGCATCCTCGGTATTGGGTTTATTGTCATGGGTTGACGTAATGTGACGGTGTCGCCAGGTACGGGTGGGACCCACACGGCGTCCTTGGCGGTATCGTCGGGGAGAGCGGGGTCGCCATCGTCATCGGACGAGCCGACCTCCATATCGAGGGCTTCGCTGGTGTTGCCGGGTATCTCCCCCACCTCGGTAGGTGGCGATGTGTCGCTGGAGGTGGAGTTAGCGGAGGACCCCCCCGACATAAGGTCGATAGGTAGTGTGGGTTCGATAGTCGGCGGACCGGTATCACTCACTACCGACCCTGTAATAATTGGTACCAGTAACGCACTCTCCGTAGCTGCACCGGGAATTTGCACCGTTGGCCGGGGGGGTTGAAAGGGCATTCGCACTGCAACGCGTTGTGCGTTGCTTGTTTGTGTTGGTGTTGGGGTTAAACGGCCTGCGTTGTCGGATTCGACGCGAAAAGCGCGAGCCGACTCGTGTCTCGGCGGCATGCTATCCCAAATTGCCACCCACAGGCCTTCACCGATAGACTCGCCGACTAGCCCGTAGGTTCGGTCAGGTTGTTGTCGTTGTGCACCATCATTTAGGGGCTGAAGGGGGGCTCTACGGGCGGAGACGCGCGCTCCTGTCGTTACGGTCTTGCTCAAGGTGGTGGTGGTGGGTCGCCGACATGCGATCTCGGCAAATTGCACGTTTTAACCGCTTCCGCACCACCCCAGGTTCCGAGTCAACGGAGTTAAGCAGAGAACACCCTCAGGTACACGCTGCCAAAGTTTGACGAAGTACTAACTTTTCCTCGCGTGGGGCTGACCCGTTTTTTACGAGACTTTGGTGTACGATTAGTCATACAAATGTAGTACTTATCATACACATATCCCCGAGGCACTAGAGGTTTGCATATCCAATTCCATGTGTACGGGATAGTAACACTAGCGGTTACTGTTACCGTTAAAAGGCGGCGCGTCGCACCTGCATGGCAACCGCCTCGCCTTGCAGTTAGACGCAACCAACTACCAACGACTTCCCCAACGGTCAGCTCTAGCTAGCCCGAGCCTTATAAGCCGTAGCTAGCCACGAGCCTAGGCACTCTCTGCCTTCGCGCTCAGCCAATCTAGGCTTCGCGCGAACCCACCCACCCATCCCTGTAATCCTGCGCTAATCGACCCCCAGGCCCTACCTGTGGGTGTCTTTTGGTCAAATTGTAAGCAAATCGACATCTTTGGCAAAACGTACCCTAGGGTAAAACTGTATTTAGTGATGACGGTAGGACGATGCGTATGAAAATTAGAAAATTTCCTTACAAGAATAAAAATCAGCATAAGCCACCAAGGAAAAAAAAGAGAAGAGGGGAAATAAACAAGAAACCTAAGCCCGAGGAACAGGATGAAGGCATGCCACAGCATGCGTATGAAAACGGTACCTAATGGCAGTTCACAAGTATCGGTATCTGGACAGATTCGACAAGATCCAAGATCTGGCCCACTTGGTAAATTATGTAGGGTAAGAATTTCATCCGCTTATTTATTGCTGTCCTTATTCAAGGGTTTAAAATTCGATCAATATACAAAACCCTCCAAGCCACGGGCCAGCACGGTGCGAGAGAATATGACGGATAGCTACCCCGCCCAGTACAGGTACTGATGATGCGCGAGACTGGCCGGCGAGGATTGCCACGACGACCAGTTCAAACGCCTTAAGTATGGGGAGATCATAGATCGCGGTACTGATACCGGCGCAGCGAACATTTCGAGTTTATCGCCCAACGCGCTCGTGCACCACGCCAAAAACACCAGCAGCGACTTGCCTCGCACCGCGTATCTTCACTCTTCACTCTTCACTGCCCTGACCTCTTCTCCTGGGGTATGACACGCGCGTGTAGGAGTTGGCAAGCTGTTGCGAAGCAGGAGAAGGCAGGTTCTGCGATAAGCCTTCCGCGACAGGTCGTCATGCAGCACAACGCGTATCAGCGACGACAGGTACGCCAAGCGACGACTGCTCCCTCCTCGGGCCACCACTCCCCGCTCTGCTTCCTGTTAGGCACCTTTGCTCGTATCAGCATTTTTTGTCGTAGTTCCAATCACAACCAGACTCCGCTAACCATCGCACACTCTTCCGCTCCTCGCGAAGAAGCTCGCGGAGGGAACGCGGATGCGTTACGACTATGAAACGCCGCAGTCAGCACAGCAGGCAGAAGCGCAGCAGAAACCCTAATCCCCCCGTCACGCCCCGCGGTCCACCACAACTAACGGTTTCGGAACTCGTTGAGGTAGTTTTACCAGGATGGTTTTCGGATTCTGCTGATCGGCGAGTATTCTTATTGAAGTCGTGCTTCTGTCTCGTAGCAAGTGTTTGTTTGGTGGTTCGCAGTTGCAGGTCACGTAACGTCAGATGCAGGTGAGGTTGTATGTGACGGGCCGATGCCCGCACAGCATCCACGATACTACGTTGCCGCGCTTTACACACATTGCATTGGCGATGGCAGGTCTCATGACTTGGCAATATTACGCATGGCGAAGAGAGTGGAAAACCGAACACGCGTTTATTGCTTGACAGGGGCAGGTCACGGCGACCGACGGCCAACTTCCTTTCCGGGGTAGTTTTTGTTGGAACGTCAGCATCCGTCGCGATATGGCGGCAGCACAAAGGAGAGTATGGGTCGTGGCATTGATGCTGGCCAGCGTACTTACCATCGCTTGCGGCGAACTTGACACTGGATTACAGCACAAGTCGACACATCCCTCCGACAGTGCGCCCCCTCCCCCCTTCTTTCCGGTACCAAACTCAAAGAAAGCGACTAAACCATACGTTCTTCCCGCGTTCCCCTAACGGTATAGCTAGATCGCTTGTTTATTATTTTCCCTTCTGCGCGCTGTTGCTGCAGGGGGCGCTCTGTTAGGGATGCTGTCAGCCTTGAGCGTCCAAGGGGAACCGCCATTGAACTGGAACTCCTCCGTCGATCCCTGTGGGACGCCCACGTGCACTTTCTCCGACGGAGAGGCCGAGAACGGCTGCAACTGGAAGGGCCTTGCGTGTCAGGACTACCGCGTGCACTCTATGTACGCCCCGCTCGAGGCTTTACGTGCACATTACAGCTGTTATGTACATCGCGTTGTAATAGAAAATACGTGATAAATTGACGAAAGATCTATTTTACTTACAAAAAATTACGATTTTTGCACTTGCAGTGACCTCTCAAGTCAGGGACTTGAGGGACACGTAGGGGGATACCTATGTGGCTTCACCGAGCTGCGTTACCTCGACCTCAGCCACAACCGCCTCTCCGGAGTCTCGGACGGCTGCCAACAGATGCCGCAGCTGGAGGCCGTCGACCTCTCTTACAACCTCCTCACCGGCTACCTGCCCTTCTCGTCCGTGTCCATGCCCAAGCTGGCAATGCTGAACCTCAGCAACAACGGCTTTGCAGATTACATTCCTAATTCTTGGGGCAATCTGACCAGCTTGGAAGTCCTGTGAGTCCTCCTCCTGGTCATACTTCAACTGTCAGGTCTGCATTGTGCGAACTCTCCAGTTTCTTACTTGTGTCTCTTCTCCTACATGCAGTGACGTTTCCTATAATGACATCACCGGCACCGTCCCTGATCCCGTGATGATGCTGGAAAATATGCGTGTCATGTGAGTCACCCACGCCATATATGCCTTCTTTGTTGAAACCCACTTATTGACGTTCACAGCATGTTACATTAAATGGGTGAACTGCCTGTTTGAAAATGCTTGGGTAGTCTTACATGGTGGCTGACACGGACAGGGGCTTGCCTCTTCCTGTTTTGTTTTAGGGTTTTGGACTTCAATTGCAGACTGTGCGGGCAATTGCCCAACAGTTTCACCCGTCGAGTTGAACTCAGCTCCGCGGGCACCAACATTGGCGCATGGATGTGTTGGTCCAACAGCGACAGTTGTCGCCAGTCGACATCGCTGTTCATTGCTCAAATTGGTGAGAACGCCATACCGTCCTGACATTATTTTTGCCCTTCACTGTCTTTCACTCTTTATACAGACTATCACCACTATTGCGATGTTGCCCGTGGTGTAACCTTGGCTTCACGACATTGTTCCTTTCAGGTGTATCTATTTCTGCTATTTTTTGCTTTCTTGGGGCGTGCACCCTCTACACCAAGTACCGCCGGAGGTGTCGCGATGAGCCCCCGTATCCAGCAGGTTGGCGCTGCTTTACACTCCACCCACAAGTGTGCAGAGTGAATCTCTTTCTCTCACCTCTCTCATAGCATGTTTCCTTATATCTTACTTCTCAGATCTGGCAGTAGGGCGTGAACGCTGTGCTGACTGAATCGTGTTATTCTGGTGCCACAGTTGCGAGGATGCCAAAGGTGAAGAGCGCGGCCAATTTTATGGAGTGTGTGGCTTCGCTTGTCGTCATGCCGGACGGCGGCTCGCAAGTCTTTGTCGCCTTCCCCATTTGCCAGGTACACCCTTCCAGCCATCCCATGCTCGTGTTGTTTAAAATCGAGTCTTACACGCGTCGCTCTAGCAGGTCACGTTGTGGCACTAATTTGTGCTTTTGCTTATTTACTCTGCAGGAGATGCCGCTATTCCGGCGTAACCCGATTTTAGAAGCGATGAAAAAACGGCAAGAGCTAGCGGCGATGCCGGCCTCGGAAAATGACGCACCCGTCCCTGAGGAGTTGGTGAGGGAAGGCAGCACCAGCGCATCGGACGAGGTCCGGATTCCGATCGAGGTGGACGCGGATGCACACGAGTCTGTAGTTGCTTTGGTGCGAATGCCTAGTATGACCTCGTCGGAGGGCGGCATCCACGAAGACGGCCTCGAGATGGGGCCGGGCGACGAGAGCGATAATGAGACTGAGGACTCCGACGCCGCGGCCGCAGCCGCGTTTGTTGTTAGCGTTGGAGGAGATGAGGCACAATAGGTCCCCTCGCTCGCGTTGATAGGACGCGATGGGTATTACATCGTCATTAAGTAATTTATATTTCCTTTTATAGCACGAGATGGGCGGTGTTCTGTGTTTGTTGCTGTGCTCTTTGTCATCATGTTCGCGATATGATGATGTGCCATCAATATGATACTTAATATATATGATACTAGTGCAACATGATTAAATCATGTAGTGATTGAATATGCTATGATGGTATTTGATTTTTGCCCCTCCGGCGAGGGTTTGATGACCAAAAGCCATTCTTCGCGGATGTTGGGAAGGTAGTTCAATGAAGAAGATGCCTTGTAATACTGAAGACAGGTAAGGAACTTCACTTCAATTATTACATTTCATCATTTCAATGGCGTGTTCAGTATATTTTCCCCATCACTGCACAGTGAACAACATTTCCTCCACCCCCATATTACATTTTCAGCTATTTTTGACGTACTCATAGTACATCTTTCTGCTCATTTTGTTACTATTGCAACAACACTTGCGGAGCTTTATCGCTGCGCACTTCCTAGGATTGTGCTAATTGGGATATATGCGCTATGTGGCACTTGGCGTTCTAAGAGCTACCTGTAGACACAAATATGATATGTTTTGCTTGCTTGCTGGTGGAAGTGCGGATGCAGGGAGAGATGAGAGAATGTTGGATTGTAATTGAACAAAGGAATTTCAGGGGCATCAAAAGTGTGAAAATAATGAAAGGTTTTGTCACCTCCCTCTCATGCACTAAGCTTAAATAGCGCGAGCCTAGCTATGTAGCTTGCACGTGCTCGCGCTTGGTCCTCGTGCCATGTGCTAGGGCTCTTTAACGGTTGCCAATAGACTAGTGACGCGGTTGGCGTCTGCATTGGGAATCTCGTCCAACGCGTCGTCTAGCTACTAAGATTTATTGTGCGCACCGGGAGGTAATGGTGCTACACTACGCATCAACACCCTTAGCTAAATTGTTGTCGCGACGTACCCACGATGTACGTCCTTCCTATGGAAAATCACGAATTTGATTTAGTAACGAGTACATGTACAATGTCATGCAACGTAACGTTGCAAGACTGTACTCGTTACACTCGCACCCTCCCCTTCTTGCAATTTCTAGGACTCGGTGAGCGTGCATGAAGTCGATGTACGCCATAGTCTTGGCAAACACGTGCCATTAATGGGGCGTCTCCAAGAAATCTTGTAACGCCAATGTAACGCCACGATGGACTTCGTTCCGTCGGTGCCATACATAATATGAAATGTCGTCATCACTCACGTGCGTCACGAAGAGCAAATATTTGCCTTGCCGTCAAGGTCACGACTTGATGCACACAGTATAGATGTGAGAGACGTCAAACTTCTCGTCATCTCACTCTTGAACAATCACTGGGATAGCACGTCGCAACGTAGTTGCAAAGCATGGTCTTAAGTTGTTGACCTGAAACACCGGGTGTAAGCGAACTATCGTTGGCAACCGTAATATGTAATCGTGTTTCCCAATCTCCCACTCGATTGCAAGAGGTCCAAGATGTCGATTACGCAGTTTCATGTTAGGTTCTCCGCGCAAGAAGAGGTTCTTTGTAAAGACTTTGACCTCGTCTCCTCGAACGGAGTGCATGGTTGTCGACGGTTCCGAATGAGCATGCATCTCATCATATTATCACATGTAACACCGAACGTACCAGAGCGTGTACTTAATAAAACAATATAAACCGTTTTGACGCGTCTTGCGAAAACGGAATTGAAGGTCGCATGCTAAACCGTAGGTCAAGTGGCTCCCCAAGAGAGAACCTAAAATTGGCCTCGTAGGGGGTGTGCTTAATTCCGAGTGGCGTTGTACGCGAATTCCACTTGAGGCAACATGTATGTCCAGTTTGCTCCATCGTAGCAATAGAAACAGAGTAGAACCAGCTATTGAAATATGCTATTGACACGCTATGTCAGTCCATCCGTCTCTGGGTGTCGACCGATAACATGTTGAGCCGCGATCCAAGACGTCTCCAAAGTGCATGCGAGAAGCAAGTGACGAATTTCGGATCGAGGACATTGACTAACACTCGAGGTAGTCCATGTAATCGGTAGACTCCTTGTAAAAGAAACTAGCAGTTTCGTGTGCTCTTACGCTATTTGTACATGGTAGAAAACAAGCCATTCGAGTCAAATGATCGACCACAACAAGCACAATGTCAAAGCCATTGCTCACATGCGAGTGTGTTAAGTAGTCAAGGCCAACTGAGTGCTACGGTATGGGTGGGAAGTGTAAAGGGTAAAGAGTCGCAGCCATGAGTGGTTAAATCTTTCCTCGTCAACGAACGACGCAGCGCTCACAAAAATATTTCACGTCTTGGCGAGTTCGCTTCTAGAATTTGTCGAGCGCTTCAGTAGCAAGAGTGCTAGCAACTCCTATGTGGCTAGCTGACGAACTGCCGTGCATGTTTGTGATTAATCTCAGTCGGAGCTCGGAGTTCCGGGGGATACAAAGACGATCGAGACGCCATAAGTACCCCGCTATGGCTTCTATCCGGCCGTCTTTCGACCACCATAAAACGTCCCCATAAAACGAGTCTTGGGAGGCGCCCGCCGGCGGCGCAGCGGCGGCGGCCCCGGAGGGGGTGCGCTCGCAGGCCCATCGGCATCCCCTCACCTCCCCCGTGGGGGACCGTGCCAAGCCTGG
>JAPMLY010003394.1:2500-21211 GCA_026401115.1 Tetraselmis chui | reverse complement strand
CGTGTGTGTGAGAGGGGGTGGGGAGGGGGTGGTGGTGAAGATACATGTCTGTACTAAGAGATATTTGAATGCTGGTGGTGATGGTGGGGGAGGTGGAGGGGTGGGAGCGGAAGTAGGAGCCATCTGGAAATTTTCTCAGTGACGTGTATGAAGAGAGGTTGGGGGGGTAGGGGGTAGGAGGGGTGGATGTGGGGGTGTGGTGGGTAGTGCATCCGTTTGCTTTTTGGTGTAATAGGGTGTGTAGCCAGTGGGTGGGTGGAATGGAGCCATCTGGGTTGATGCAAGGGAGAGAGAGTGAGTGTCGGGACTTGATGAGGACAATGGTGAGGCAGGTGTTAGCCCAGGAGGTGCCTGGAACGTGGCCTGTGACTGGGGGGGTGTGATGGTGATGGTGTTAAGATGATGGTTGGGAGGTACAAGTTCGTGAAGGGAATATGAAAGGATGTGGAGGGATACAGGTCCGGATTGTGAATGAATGGGGTTATTGGGCAGGTGGAGGATATTCACCCATAGGGAGGAGGGGTCGTCCTCGATCGGGGTGGGAATGTCCACTGGCTGGAGGGCGTCCGCGAACTGGAGGATGAATTGAGCTGGCTCGGGGAGGTCCTCGAGTCTGCAGTGGGGGTGGGTCGAGGGGGCTGATCCAGCAGAGGTGAGTGCGTGCGCGAGGCTGGAGGTGAGGAGGTCCTGCTCGAGTGCGACGGTTTCTTGGCCGGTGATACCAGTGAACAGGGGGGGAGCGGATTTTCACGCGCCGGCCTGAGACCGCAGGGGCGGAGGCGTCTCGAAGGAATTGAATTTTCTGCTGTCGTAGTTTTGTCAGGAGAGTAGGGGATGAGGCTGTGAAGGGGGGTGCTGGACCGTCCGAGTGGAGTTCACGCTGGCGTGAAGCCAGCTGGTACAGGAGGCCGACCGCAACACATGAGGTGGGAAGAGCAAGGCGTATTTCTTGAAAGCCCGAACGAAGCTCGGAAGGCAATGGTGTGGTGTCGTCGCATTTAGGGACTGTCGGGTGGAGGGTGCGGGTGGAGTTCGCAGTCTATCGTGTGTGATGGGCGAGTTCCCGACCAATTATATTTTTAATACGATGGGGGAGGTCGGCGAGGCTGCGGATGCTCTCGAGGAGCCATTGGTGGGCCACTGTGCAGGCCGACGCCATCGGATCGGGGTGTGACGGGTCCGGCAGGAAGACGCCGTGAATCCAAAAGCGAGCAAGGTGGGAGGGGGTGGTCGAGTAATGGCATGTGAGGAGGGTGGAGTCGATCATGCGGGTGGAGAAGTCGTCGGCCCTGCCAAGGTCCTTGGTTGACCGGGGGGCAGCCAGAACCAGGGGGGTCTGGAGGCCACGACGAATAGGGGAGGGGTCCAGGGCTGTTCCCAGGTTCTGTCGGACATGGGACAGTTGAGGGACGGTGAGGAGCGGGGTCAGCGGGTGGCCCACGAGTTGGTTTCGGGGATCGCAGAGGTCCGCGTAGCGCTCGCGGTCCTGGGGGTCCCGCAGAAGCGCCTGCCTGTAGGTGGGGGGGTGGATAGGGGTCGAGGACATATCGTTCGAGCTTGATTCCGATTGGGGAGGGGAAACCGGGAGGTTAGTTGAGGATTTTCGAGTGGGTTTCCGAGTGGGTTGCGTGTGTTGGCGGCACACGACCAGGCCCGATGGGACCTGGATTTGTTGGGAGTCGGCGGCGGACAGGGACGTCCGGACGCTCAGAGGGGCGCGGTGTGGCGCGCCGCTATCCGGGGTGACTTTTTGTAAGCGATGTGTGTGATTGATCTTGCGTAGTACTATGGCGGGTACATGTTCGGATTTCGAAGTGGGTGGCGCGAGAGCTGTCGGGGAGATGAAATTCAAATCCCTGGAAGCTGCGCCTTTGAGTGTGTACCGTCTGGTGTCGCTACGGATCCACTGACCTTGGTGAGCCAAGCTCGGGTGGGGAGAGGTGGATGGTGCACGTTGTTCAACGGCCCTGTCCACCTGTCTGTCACTCATTGGGAGGCCATGCCCACAGCGAAGACGATCGGCGTTGCTTGTTCAAGCTACCGACCTATCCCCTTTATGTGGTTCAGTAGTACTTTAGTAGTACTTTGGATCTTTTTACTGTCTTTAGTGACGGTAGGATACCCGTCGTGGGCACGCTTGGATGCCGCGTGCAATTTTCAGGCTCTCGCCAAGTCCGAACCCCTTATAACCACGACTTTAGCGATGCTTCCCCCGAAACCTCCGACGCTCCTTCACTCTCTACCTCTCTCCCTCTCTCCCTCTCTCTCTCTCTCTCTCTCTCTCTCTCTCTCTCTCTCTCTCTCTCTCTCTCTCTCTCTCTCTCTCTCTCTCTCTCTATCTATCTATCTATCTCTCTCTCTCTCTCTCTCTCTCCCTCTCTCTTGCTCTCTCCTCCCTCTCGCTCTCCCTCTCTCTCTTCTCTCTCTTCTCTCTCTCTCTCTCTCCCCCCCCTCCTCTCTATCTCTCCTATCTCTCTCTCTCCATTCTTTATATCCCTTCCTCGCCCTCTCCCTTTCCTTCTCTTCCTACGCGCCCCCCCCCCTCTCTCTCACACTCACTCCCCCACCCCCTCTCAGACCCCCCCCTCTCAGACCCCCCCTCAGACCCTTGTCTTTCCCTTTCTCTCGCTCTATCTCTCTTTATCTCCCTTCCTCTCCCTCACCCTTTCTCATCAGTCACACTCCCTCTCACTCCCCTCCTTTCTGCCTTCCCCCTTCTCTCCACCACTCCCCCTATGCATGTCTTCTTCTCTACCCCCCTTTCCCTCCCACTCCCTCTTCCTCTCCCTTCTACCCCTTCCCCCTCCTCTCTCTCACCGCCTTTCTTTCTTTTTCTCTCCCTCCCCCTTTTCGCCTCTTCCCCTCCCCCCTTCTCCCTCTCCCCCTTCTCCCCCCCGACTCCCCTGTCGCTATCTCATTCTCTTTTCCTCTCCCTCCCCCCCTCTCCCTCTCCCCTTCTATCTACTTCTCCCCCCACTGCATTTCTTAACTGAGTAATGAAAGAAAACCTTGCTTCGATACGTCCCTAGACGGGAACTCAGGTCTCCGCACCCCCGGGCGCGCTTTGGCGCGCGCTCTGCAGTACTATACAAATAGCCGATGGAATTATCGCCGACAGCCGCCGCGGCGAACATAACCATCGTCGCACACCACTGCGTGCTGCTGGCCACAACATCCTAGAACAATATTGCTGCCCCGAGTGCTCCTATTTCATCGTCTCAATGAAGGGATGAGTCGTGTTCTTTCCGTAAACAAGGCTTTGCCACGACAGATCGGTGCTACGGGTGCGGCGGTACATCGATATCGCCCGCAAATTCTCGACGCGCCCTTCACCGCCGCCAGCAGTCGTAGCTCTCATATCTCACGTGGTGCTGTGCACTGGCAAAGGGGCCCATCGTGGGTCTCGTGGGGGAGTTTTGGTGGTACAGGCTCGAGGCCTGCGAGGTGTGTCATCATGCGGGTGTATCCGGAAGGGGCGGAGATTCCGAAGTGGGAGCGAAAGTACCCGGATGTGGAGCGCCAAGTGTTCGAGGACGCTGAGACGGGCGCTCGGGCGGTGATGCTGGCTAGCAGCCACCTGGGAGGGCAGAACAAGTATCTGGGCGGCGCGCTTTGTGGCGACGGCGTGGTTTACGGCGTGCCTGGAGGTGCCCGCACCGTGCTGAGCGTACGTCCGAACACCGGACAGGTGTCCGCTTTCGGTGGCCCTTTCGAAGGCGCCTTCAAGTGGCTCAGGGGCATCACGGTGGGCGGGACGGTGTACTGTCTCCCATCCAACGCACACTCCCTCCTCATCATCCAGCCTGGGGACCCACCCACAGCCAGGACGGTCACCCACCCGTGCTTCCAAGGCGACTGGATGTACCACGGTAACGATCGCCGTTCCTGTCCAGTGGGCAGTGTCGCGTTGTCTTGTCACGTCATCTTCTCATTGCAGTGAGTGACGACCGTGCAGGTGGGGCTCTGGCAGCTGACGGCTGCATCTACTGCGTGCCCTGTAACGCCACCACCGTGCTGAAGATCGTGCCAGGGCCCGAGCCGCAGTTCATCACGTTTGGGGAGTTACCAGCGATGCGACAAAAGTGGTACGGCGGGGTGGTGGCGTCCGACGGCTGCATCTACTGCTTCCCCAACTGCTCGGACCGCTGCCTGAAGATAACCCCGGGGGAGGAGCCGGAGGCGGAGATGTTTGGCGACGTGCCTGCCGGTGGCTGGAAATGGCACGGCGGCTGTCTCGGCTCGGACGGCAACGTCTACGGCATCCCCGCGCACTCTGACGAGGTGCTGTGCATCGAACCCGGACCGACGCCCACCGCGCGAACCTTTGGCGGTCCCATCGGCACCGGCACCTTCCGACCCGAGGGAAAGTAGGTGCCCTTCCACTTGAATAAGAGAAACATATAGTGTTAAGATGAAAAGAGTACAGCAATGAATAAAAGATATGTGTTGGTGGGTGGCGCTTTGAATAATAATTTTTTGTAGTGTCTGTGGTAATTCTTGAAAATTTTTAGATTGTGGAGGCCAAATAAGGCCTTTGTGCTGATTTTGCGCGTGCACACCCCTCCCCTCTTCCCATACACGCGCGCATACACATACACACACATACACACACACACACACACAGACACACACACACTCACTCACTCACTCACTCACTCACTCACACACACAGACACACACACACACACACACACACACACACACACACACACACACACACACACGCGCGCATGCACATACACACACACACACGCGCGCATACACATACACACAGACACACACTCACTCACTCACTCACTCACACACACAGACACACACACACACACACACACACACACACACACACACGCGGCGAGGGGTGGTTCTCACTGACCTTAAGGTAAGCAGCCTCCTTTTCCCCGACCAGCACCACAAATAACTTTCAAGCATTAACATAAACGTACACACTCAAAAGACGCACACACACACACACACGCGCGCGCATACACATACACACACACACACGCGCGCATACACATACACACACACACACACACTCACACACACTCACTCACACACACACACACGCGCGCGCACACACACACACACGCATACACATACACACACACTCACTCACTCACTCACCCACTCACTCACTCACTCACACACACACGCGCGCGCGCGTGCGCGCACACCCACAAACACAAACACAACACACGCACACACAATATCAACACACACACACACACAGACACACACAGACACACACACACACACACACACACACACAGCACACACACACACAAACACACAGCAGACACACACACACAAACACACGTGCACAGACACACACACACGCACAGAACGCACGCACGCACACACACACACACATTTATCCAGCAAATTAATGCAGTACGGGTAGGACAGAATGATGACAAAATACAAAAATTGAATATTCAAACAAGTGAAATAAACAATAAATACAAATCCAAAATTAAAATGACAAAATAATAGGAAAGAGAAATGAATATGGATGTTCCTTCCACCCGTGCCACACTTTCCGTTCTTCTATGATTACTTGTTGACGTTTGGATGTTGGTGGGTTAGGTATAAATATGGAGGGGGCGTGTTGGCTCCCAATGGCGCGGTGTATGCCTTCCCCAGCGACGCAGACCGGGTGCTGAAGATATGCCCCATCGACAGCGACGTGCCCGAGGAGGAGAGAGTGAGGGTGATCGGACCCTCGTTCGACACCATCGACAACAAATGGCAGAACGGGTACGTGGGTCGCGACGGTAACGTGTACGCCATCCCTCTGAATGCGGAGGGGGTGTTGCAAATCTTGCCCCGGACGGACGAGGTGCGCACGATCGGGTGTTTTCCGGGGAAGGACAAGTGGGAGGGTGGGGTGGAGGCGGGAGACGGCGCGTTGTACTGTATGCCGCTCAGGGCGAAGGGCGTCATGCGGATAGAGCCTGGACCGGCTATGGAGGCTTGATTACTATTCGCATAGTGCATGGCATCCCCGACAACTGTTGATCCCGCGGATAGCGGTTGTCGACTCTCCCCGCCTAGCCCTAGCCCTCTACCGTACCGAGCATGGCACGGCTACGGGGTTACCAACGCCCACCAAGAGGAGTTTGGTTGCTTGTAATATTTAAGATCACTTTGTGTACAACACGGCGGGTAGTTTCAAGGTACTAGCATAAGCGATGTGAGCACTGGTATGGCACTTGTCAGAGCGCTCAATGCGATGTCGTAATGTTGACATTGAAATGAAGGCACTGCAAGGCGTTGAATGGAATTGCGAGTGTAAACGACCCGCCGACGCGCATTTCGCTCCGCCAATTGCATCTTCTACATTTGAAGATTAATAATGAAAAGCGGACGACTCTCAATCTAAAGGCATTAAATTTTTGTATACAAAGCTCATTCGAATTGCGGCAAAAGGGGTCCTTTTGAGGGATTTTGGTTGTTTTCCACATGGGGCAAGAACTATTGGTACGGGTATGTGTACCCGAATATTTTTTTGTTGATTTTGTTTTATTCGTTTGGCCCTTTTCAATCTAATTCCTTATTTGAAAAATCAATGACATTTGACTGTTCTTGTAAATTGTAAGCAATCCATCTTGGCGATACGTAGTATGTAAAAACAAATGTTGTCCACTTGTTCATACGTACAATACTGCATTGAGATGAAATCTATCGCGAACCCTAACTAACCAAAGGATTCGAGGCTCGAGGGTTAGGCATCCACACTAACTGTTCAAGCCATGACATGATTTTCGCATTTGTGACGCCAAATCCAATCGAGCTTATGATACGGGACAGACATACAAATGGATTTTAGCAGATTCATGTCGGAGGAGATTCGTTACTTTATTCAAATTAGGGTTTATGAATGTTAGGTTGTTTGCATCGGGTTGGTTGCCGGACTAAAACGGAGTCAAGGTGTTAGCTACAATAGATGCCATTTCCCGTGCATTATGATGTGCTTTCTACGCATGTATCCTCGGGTTTTGGGCACGGGGTTGCATGCCTTGAATAGAGCCTACCCCCAAAATTAGGGCTTGTGATGCTCAAATAATTTGGGGTAGCGAATGAAGGGAGATGAATGACATTGCATTAATGCGACGGTATCTTCAAGTGTTGATAATGTGCATATATCATTAAGGGTGCCAAGGTGCGGTTGCATTCGTAAGACGCTATGTAACGTGTAACATGGGGGGTGTAAATTTTGCATAAGAAGGGCGAAACCATCATCAGTTGAAATTGGCGGTTGTGGGGCAAATTAACGGACTCTCCGTTCGGTTCAATAAGCAACTTTAGTTCCCATTCTTGTCTATTCCTATGCAATAGTGAGACTACTATTGATCGCCATTGTCCTTACATTACTGCTCATCCCAAGAACAAAAGTGCACATTGTATTTTCAATGGGATTGAATTTGTGAAGAACACTTCGAAAAGACAATTTGTTCGAAGTGCTCTTCACAAATTCATATATTTTCTTAATGTATCACCGCATTTCTTTCGATTTCTTGATAATTATCTGGTGCCATTTTTTGCACCATTCGTTCCTCCGTATTTGTCTTTTAATTTGAAACCATGTCGTTTTGCCAAAAGTAATCCACAGTTTTCCACGGGCTTGGCCACCACGCGTTTATCGAGTACATCCCATGAAGTTTTTAAATTCATATTATTATGCATCCAAAAGTGCTCTATCAATGTCAATATCATTCATCACATGAAATTGCCCGCTGTGGCATTTCATAAATGTAACGCATTTGACTACACTCCGAACGATTAAACCGTCTTGATGAGAGCGGATGAAGAAGGCAACAAGTATTTAACGGTTTCAAGTAATGGTGTTACGAACCCCGTTGGCCAAATAATATCCGATTCCGCGGTCGGATTTACGACGATCTTTTGCAATCACCAACTTATGTCAATATTAGGAAGAAATGACTCGGCTAACGCGCACTTTTGTTGTGGTGGAAGTTCCTATCCGCCGTGTCGTGTCTATCAACCATGTCGTTGTTGTTTGGCATCGCGAAAGAGCGCAACAAATGATAAAGAGTATTTTCGACCGCTTGTTTCCCATATCAATATCCAATTTATATTTATTTAGCCTTTGCCCCATTGTCGTGCTGACGGTGACGAGTTGGGGCTACCTTACTTAATTTGGCGCATTGCGTGAGATGAGACTCTTTGGTGTGTGCTGTATTGCCACGACATGCCCGGTTTAGAGTTTTAGCACTTTTGTTGTTGTATGAAACATGGATTTGTTTTTTTTTGTTTTTTTATGAGGTGTGACCCTGCTATTACTCATAAAAAAATTCTCGGCGTCGGTGATATTTTCCCCTTGATTCTTTCGGGTAGCTTTATTTGCTGCGATGTGTTGTATATGCACATAATTCTTATGGCACTTTTAATCGCATATATATATAATCACAGTGTTTTATTTCAATTCGTTGGCGACTAATATAAGTACCTCTTTTTACCCTGTCCAACAGAAATATTGATTACAAGAAGAACATCATGAGCACGGACAAGGAAAAAGGGAGGGGAAACAAAAGGGCAAGAGTGACAAGAGGATCACGGAATCCAAATCACGGCAAAAAGAAGCACTACGTTGTGCACAAACCTCGCAGATCAAACTAAGGAAACTCCTAGGCCACGCCGAGAATGCAACACGTGGAGGCGACAAGCGGCGCCTCACGCGCCGCTCGAGGAAGCATGGGGACGCTTGCGGCCCATGGCGCGGCTGAAGTGCGCCGTGGTAGGAGAAGGCATCCTAGCCGAGGAAGAAGCGGCCTCCACGCCGTCTGCGGCGGCGGACAAACCGCGAAAGACGCTGTCCGCGTGAGCAACATGGACGGCGAGACGGACCTTAGTTTCGGGGCCATGAGGTCAACTACTTGCCCACATGCGTCCCTTTAGAGGCGGATGTCTGCTTGGCCAGCTCCGTCAAGAAAGCCGTGGCGTGGCCGCCGAGAGTACCAAATTCCGTGACTGCAAAGTGAATGAAGCCGATGTCGGGGCGACTCCTCATCTCCTCCGAGTATTTCTCGAACTTGGTATTCTCAGCACGGCGTAGAGCGACTACGGGAAACGGGGGGCTAGAAACGCCGAACAAACCGGAAACCACGGCATCAAGAGGAAGTTTTGAGCCTCGGATGCCGTGATAGTGCAAGACACCCACATCCGCGAGGAGGCCGTCGTTGCCGTTGGGGAGTTGAACTACCATCGTGGGATCTGTGAGAACCTCGACGTCAACCCCGAGTGCGCCACGAACCTCGGTTATGATTTCCGCAAGGGCCGTCGCTAACCAAGAGTGAGCGGTGTGGACCGAAGCACCTCCGCCGCATCGAGCCAAATGGCCAGCAAAGGCAGTGGCCCACGCATCACCCGACATGTCAACACCCGCCGACGCGAAGGCACCCCGCATAGGTTGAATCGAGAGCACCGCATAGCCTTTTACCCTGTCCACGTCTCCATAGTGCTTCTTGCAATTGACATTTTTTAGAGTACAGGTACCTGCTTGTATGTTTCATTCGTTTTTTTTCAAAGTAGGAGACACATGAATATACCCGTACTACTTGCTTTTCTGTTGCTGCTGGTATTAATATATTTGACTTCATCGTGCTATTGTCTCCGTAGAAATCCTTATTGAGATATGGTACGGGTTGAATAATATTCAATAAACTGCAAAGATACCCGGTGACTTGGACGTATTATCGGGTATTAACGTACATGTACTTGTGCGGGTGTATGGCATAATCGAGATTACTCACAATTCCTGCCTGTCACGTTATTACATATTACTTGCAGTTTACTTATAATATTATATTCCATCCCGCGCCCTTATTAACTACGACGACTCTCTCCGCATGCGTCCCAACTCCAAAGTAGCCGAGATGTGGAGTGTGCTCCAGAGCTGCTCACGACCAACCGCCGCTCGCCTTAGTGTTCAACCCCGAGATAAGCTCCGCACTACTCGACTCGAACCACAGATACAGTAGGAAAAGCGGTTCTTCCCTTTGCGACGACGTAAGTAGCATCGTTCGATCTAGCACAACTACCCTAAACGTAGGCTCTGAAGGGTTGCCTCACAGAGGCGCGGCTCTCGCCCACCGACACTGCTTCGCGGCGACACTGGCATCGCGACCGGGGACGTGGTACCTTGGCTCCGGATGAGCTTCTTTTCGCTATTTTAAGCGACTAGATCAGGGGCATACGTGAAAAGAGGGTGCCAGCTCGCACGACTCCACGGCGTAGTGTGCTCCCGACGTCATGTCGGCGGACGGTCGCGAAGTAAGCACCGCCCCGGCAGCTTCACAGACACTCAACCTTTACAGACACGGATTCAACCCACTTCATCATTCAATCTCACTAAATGACGGCAATTCTTTCATCACACCACTTTTGCGTTGGCGTGCTGTGTCACGCCAGGATTGGGCTGTCGTCGGGGACAGTTGTTCCCTCTGCGTCGTTTCCGCTTCTTTTGACGGACTGTGAGCTGTTGCGGCGCAGGACGAACAGCCGAAGGGGGTAGCGGTGTCTGATGACATCCTGGCGCATGCATGGAAGGTGCTGAACCCAGAAGGTGGGTGTCTCTCGCTGTGTAAACTTGAGTGTGTGGATGAGACGTTTCATGGGACACAGTGTGCACAGCCTTGACAAATGAAAGGCGCGGTGGACGCATGATGTGCAGCTCATCAGCCATGTGCACTCTACACTATGCAGCTGTCGATAGGATGTGTGAGGAAGCGTGTTTTATGGGGCTGCTGCAGACAATCCCAAGCTGGCGCGGTCAGACCTGCAGTCATATGTGGACATTTTCTTTCCGAAGCAGTCGGTCGACATGAAGTCGCTCATCAAAGGGTCGGGGCTGAGCTTCGAGAAGCTAAAGGAGCTGGTGCAGGGGAATGAGCTGCAGGTGCTGGTGGCCCCCTGATATGAGACTGCTCCATTGGCACTATGATGCGATGTCGTGTTGCAGGGTGCGGTGTTGGCTTTGGGTGGGTGGCTGACTTTCTACGCCGCCCTTCCATCAGAACTTCGATCCCGCCGCGGAGGCGTTCAAGGTGCTGGACCCCTCGGGCTCGGGGTATGCGGATCTGGAGATGATGAAGGGGATGCTGGCTCAGATGCCAGGGATTGGGGAAGTATCGGATGAGGACATGAAGGTGGTGCTGGAGCTGGCAGATTCAGGTGTGTGTGTGTGTGTGTGTGTGTGTGTGTGTGTGTGTGTGTGTGTGTGTGTGTGTGTGTATGTGTGTGTGTGTGTGTGTGCGCGCGTGTGTGTGTGTGTGTGTGTGTGTGTGTGTGTGTGTGTGTGTGTGTGCGTGTGTGTGCGTCTGTGTGTGCGCGCCTGTGTCCGTCTGTGAATGTGTGTATGTTTGCGAATGCGTATTTTGTTGTATGTGTGTGCGTCGGTGAATGTGTGCTTGTGTTTGTGCGTCGGCGAATAATATGTGACTATGTGGTAATATTTGTGTGAGAGAGTGTATGTGTGTGTATATGCGTGGGTTTATTATTGTGTGTATGCGTCTGTGAATTATGTGTGTGTGTATGTATGCGTCTATGAATATGTGTGTGTCTCTATTTGTGTTCACATGCATGCTTGCATCTGCGTCTGCGCATGTGTGAGCGTGTGGGTGTGTGCGTATTTTTTATGTGTATGATAGTTATTGTGTATGTGTGTGTGTGTATGCGTCTGTGAATAATGAATGTGTATGTGTGAGCGTGTGTGAGTGTGCATGTGTGGGTTTGTGCGTCAGTAAAAATGTATGTGTGTGTGTATTTGTGTGTGTGTGTGTGTGTGTGTGTGTGTGTGTGTGTGTGTGTGTGTGTGTGCGTGCGTCTGTGAATAATGTGTGTGTGTGTGTGTGTGTGTGCGTGCGTCTGTGAATAGTGTGTGTGTGTGTGTGTGTGTGTGTGGCCAATGTGCTTGCATGTTTGTGTGTCTCTGCTTCATTTTTCGTACAAACAGAGTGTATCTGTATTGCTTCAAATCCTATATTCATCGGAGCTCTTAATCATTGCTGCGCTGAGAGCTTTCTGCCTTTTTCCTGCAGACATGGACGGAAAGATATCTGTCGAGGATTTCGCCAAGCTCAGCAAATACGTGCCAAAGACGGCAACGGAATGAAAGCACAAGCTTCATAGGTTAGGTGTTGCTGTATTTTTGGCACTCGAGCGACTGTAAGTGAACTAGTGTGCCAGCTGTCGCTATTTTCTTAGCGAATCAGAACTCATATCAGGCAGCTGTGACTCTGCGAGCCGCAAGCATCACAAGTACAAGCACAACAGCGGCGTTCTTCGGAGTTCGGGACTTGCCGAATATCTTATCCATGTGCAGCACGAGTTGATGATCATACGCTCTTCGGAGGATAGCAAGGTTTGATGTCTGCGAATCTGAGGCGGAGTGCTGTTAACGTGTTTTAGGGGTTTCTACCCCCGCTCGGTGGATTGTGAGACGCAAACTCGCCTCGGATTAACTAGTTTTCAACAATTGCGGGGAGGCGCTCTTAGTCGTGTCGCACCTCTTCTGCCGGGATCGTGGCAAGCGTGTCACTGTGTCTCGCCTCTCGTCTGAGCTCCACCGTGTGTCCCGCTATTGAGTGCTGCATGTTGTTGCTTTTCACGACCTAATCACTCAAGCGACCCTCGCTACTTGCTGTCTTTCGCTTGTTCCATAATCTTCAGAATGCATCCCCCCCTCCCAATTGCTGCTTTCGCTGATTGAATGAAGAATGAATCTTGAAAGATCGAATGAGATTAAGTCAAAGGTTAAATGCAGAAACTCCTGGGGGTAGCGAGTGGGGGGCCATGGAAGTGCTTCCAGTTTGGGCTTACCTCTTCATCCTTGTACTTGACCTGTGTACAATAGAAGGCATTCTTATGCACTGAACTTTACCACCACCCGTGAAAGATGGCATTTTGTTGTAGTGAATATGAGTGGGAATAGTAGTTCCTCTGGCTTAGGTATGTGAGTCTTTTTCCTCTTTTTTCCTTTTTGCTTGGTGGTTTCCACTTGTTTTTCTTGTGGGAACCAAGATGGCAAGAGTGACAAGAGGGCCACGTAATCCAATGCAATGCATTGAATGAATCCGATTAACATCTTATTTGTTCATCGGCGAATAAATAAATAAAAGGTGTTGATCTAATGAGACCTCTAGGGGTAGCGTGGGGGTCATGGCTACAGGTAAGTGCCGGGTAGTTAGGGTTTCCCTCCCTGCTTGACTCTTACATGCACAAAGTTTAAGGCCGGTTCTTATGTGAACTTTGCCGCCACCCGCGAAAGATGAGAAGCGTACAAATAGGTAAGGTTTAATAATAAGAATAAAAGAGGAAAAAACCTAGACCCGAGGAACATGAAGGCATGCCACAGCATAAGCACTACTGTTCCTCGGGCAGTGCGGATATTAATAAGGTTTATTAATCAAATATTTGTTTATTGTAAAAGGTTCATTATTCATTTGACAAGTTCCTAGAGCACTACGACGCAATTTTCCGCGTCGCGGTATGTCACATCTTCGGCCAACCCTCATCCCGCATCCTCTCTTCTCTACGCTCCCCCACTGCTTGTGCTTCTTGCCATCTCTCGGTTCAAGCTATGCGGGGTGCGTTCGCGTCGGCGGGTGTTGACATGTCGGATGATGCGTGGGCCACTGCTTTTGTTGACCATTTGGCTCGATGCGGCGGAGATGCTTCGGTCCACACCGCTCACTCTTGGCTAGTGACGGCCCTTGCGGAAATTAGCTCCGAGGTTCGTAGCGCACTCGGGGATGGCGTCGAGGTTCTTACAGATCCCACAATGTTACTTCAACTCTCCAACGACGGCCTCCCCGCGGATGTGGGTGTTTTGCACTATCACGGCATCCGAGGCTCAAAACTTGCTCTTGATGCCGTGGTTTCCGGTTTGTTCGGCGTTTCTTGCCCCCCGTTTCCCGAAGTCGCTCCACGCCATGCTGAGAAGACCAAGTTCGAGAAATAATCGGAGGGGGTGAGGAGTCGCCCCGACATCGGCTTCATTCACTTTGCAGTCACGGAATTTGGTACTCTCGGCGGCCACGCCACGGCTTTCTTGACGGAGGTGGTCAAGCACGCTACCGCCTCTAAAGGGATGCATGTGGGCACGATGTTGGCTTCTTGGCGTCGAAAGGTCTCTCTCGCCGTCCATGTCGCTCACGCGGACAGCGTCTTTCGCGGTTTGTCCGCCGCCGCAGACGGTGTGGAGGCCGCTCCTTCCTCGGTTGGGATGCCTTCTAACGCCACGGTGCTCTTCGCCCGCGCCATGGGCCGCAAGCGTCCCCATGCTTCCTCGAGCGGCGCGTGAGGCGCCGCTTGTCGCATCCACGTGTCGCATTCTCGGCGTTGTCTAGGAGTTTCCTTAGTTTAATATGCTAGGTTTTGGCACAATGTAGTGCTTTCTTTTTGCCGTGCTTTGGATTCCGTGATCCTCGTGTCACTCTTGCCATTTTGTGTCCCCTCCCTTTTTCCCTGTCCGTGCTCTTGATGAACTTCTTGTAATCCATTTATATTCATTATTTGTTCCCGCGCCAGGAGATGTCAAGTATTGCGCTGGTGCCTGTACGGGTACTGTGCTAATGTCAAAAGGATATCATACCCGTACATGCACCTGATTTACGTACCGCCTGTTGTGTTATCGGAGTGACGACGTGGGTGTACGTACGCGCGTTCAAACCGGCGCGCGCCGGTCGACCTCTCCCGTCGTCGCTCTACGGATACGGGTACCTGTACTGTCCTCGCTCTACTGCGCAGGTACCTGTACCGTCCTGATGCCAATAATAATACAGTACACGTACCTGTAAGTAACGACCAGTAAAAAATAAGCAGTCGCCCCTCTCTCGTCCCTCGGCGGCTTTGGTGTTGCCCTGCTCCGACGCACTCACAATGTGCAGGGGCGCAGGAGGCTCGTATCGCACGTGTTATCCGCAGGGTAGTAGTGGGGTCAACGATCGAGTAGCGACGGGCGATCGTGCGAGCGATATATTTCAAAGACGGACGGAGCCGAAGGGTACGAGTACCTGTACAACACGGGAAGCCGAGTCGTCGCACAGCACGGCTGTCCTGCGGCAGCGGAGAGCGCCTCGCTGACTGTCATCACCCCCTATATAGTAGAAGCGCCGCCGGTAAGTGAGTGGGTGGAAGCCAGATCAGCTCCGAAGCGGTAATGGATCTCCCTGTGGAAGACGCTCCGCTCGCGATGGAGCTATTGGGTAGTGACGGCGACGAGTCGAGCGAGGAAGAAGAAGAGGAAGAAGAGTTGGAGAGGTGCGCGGGACTGCCCCTTACCCTGCCTTTACTCTAGTTAGGCCGGCGAGGATGTGGGAAACTGACACCCCCTCCCCCCCTCCCCTACTTCTGGTTCAAGTGAGGATGACATCAAGACGCGAAGGTGGGTGCCTAACAGAGTGACACCGCGCCAAATTTCCAAAGTCCGACTCATAAGCTCTTCATGCACTATCCATGGAAACAGCAGCACATACACACACACACACACACACACACACACACACACACACACACACACACACACACGCGCGCACACACACACACACATACACACACACACACACACACACACACACACAAACACACACACACGCTCGCACGTACACATGCGCACACATGGAGACACACACGCACGCACTCGTATACATATCAGACATGTCAGTGAAGGATAAGCGGCCAGTGGGTTTAATTGGGTATTGAGAGGGGCGTTGGCTGGATAATGGAAAGGCCAGGTGCATTAGCAGAGTGGCAGAGGGTTAGCTGGTGCTGGGAGAGGCACCGTCATCTGTGCCGCACCTTGCCTGGCGCAGTCCGTGTGGACGTGCTGCGTAGCCCTGAAGCGCCCCTTTTGCGCATTGCCTCAGGACATCAGCGCTAAAACAGCCAAAGAAATTCAAGAAGAAGATTAAAAACAATTTAAAGCGTGACCGCTTTCGGGTCCGACCCTCTTTGCCCCCTCCTTCCTCCCCTGCCCCTACCCGGACATACTGGTCACGTATGTTAACCTGCACGGTATACCCTCTGAGCTGCTATGGCGCACATCAGGTGGAGGCGGCGCTGTCTCGCTTCGCAACGCGCAGGCGGCGGGACGATAGCAACATCCCTCAAACACAAGAGCTGGTAGGGAACTGAGGGAGGGGGAATGGCCGAGCAACTATGCAGCCCAGAGTCTGCTATTCTGTCCACAATACATGTAATAACAATTGCTGTCGCTCAATCCGAATTTGATCAGGCGCTTTTGCTGCTGGTATGTTTATTTATCGACAGGAAGGGGCGAGGGTTACGGAGAACGGGCACCTCATAGGCAGCCGAGCTGACAAGCTGGCAATGTTTGAGGTGGGCGAACGGACTGTCTGTCTGTCTGCCGGATGGAAAGGGAGGTCTTGTGCGTCGAGCATGCACTGCAGCCCAAACTTGTTCTGTTTGTTGGCAACCTGCTGAGGGCCAACTGGTTTGATTGTCATCGCAGATGGATTACTTTGACGTGGACGTCTTCACCCGCGCCCACTTCAGTGCGCTAAAGGAGAAGGGCGTAGCTATGTTCCGCTCCGACTTGATCGCCCTCGACTCGGAGTGTGCAGAGGAGGTATGCTCACGCGGCCCCAATGCAGCCTAACTCCAATCCTCCCTCTCCCTTCCATTCTCCACATTTTCTTTCGTATCAATGTGTGTGTGTGTGTGTGTGTGTGTGTGTGTGTGTGTGTGTGTGTGTGTGTGTGTGTGTGTGTATTTTTGTGTACTCATCTATGTTTCTTGCGTACATGTGCGCGTATGCCTGAGTTGGATGTTTACTTTGATGGCTATCCTGGGTGCACAGGTGCGTGGGACGGTGCACGATCAGTATATGGCGTTCATACACGCGTGTGAGGTACCATCCTTTCTTTATGGTTGAGCTCCTTAACCGCCCCTCTCTCCCTTCTGTGTGTTGGCTGCTCAGCGCTGTGGGCTGTGTATCTATGTGCATCGGCAGGGCATCACCGACCTGGAGGGCTGCATGCAGCAACTGAAAGATATGCTTAACGTCAACAACTCGCTTGTCTTCAGTCTCAAGGACATCGCCAGCGCATCTTCCAAGCAGCACACCGGGTGACCTGCGCCCCCCTCCCCTTTTTATCAAATAAATGCACACGCATATCCAACGCCTTCTCCGCAATAGCTCATGACGTTGCGCATTTGGCACATTCAGTTTGAGCAGCGCCACGTCTGCGCCAAACGGTGGCGTCTTTTCTCCGGGAGATCAGGCGGGCAACCAATTTTCTGGTGATACTTCCTTCAAACAGTCCCTTGCGGCCGTTAGCTTACAGGTGCTCACTTCCCCTTTTCCAACACATGCATACACATAAACACACATACATGCACAAACATACACACACACGCAAATACACACACACAAACACACACATTGGACTATTCAAGCCCTACTCTGCCCCTCACTATCTCTTTTGGATGTCTCTTGGCTCACTAGCTCTTTTGGCTTTTGGCTCACTATCTCTCTTGGCTAATCTCCTCAGCAAGAAGCGGAGGCGATGGAGGAGCTGCTGGAGGAGCTAGAGGTCGCCATTGCGGAGCGGTGGGGATCCCACATCACTCCCAGCATCCGCCTGACGGTGTCATTTGTACCTCCCCTTCCCCCGATCATCCATGTGGCAGATATCTGACTGGCGCTTTTGCCCCTGCCGCAGGCGGCTGCAGGACGCCAGCGCGCTGTTTCAAAAGGCGCTCGGCTCGGTTTTTTCCATCTCCAGACTCAGCGTGGAGGCGCACACTCGGGAGAAGGTGCTGCCCCTGAGGCTGGGGGGGGAGGCTGGGCTCGCCGAGTTTCAAGAAACATGCTCGCTTGTCTTTCATTCAGTGTCCGAAAGAAAACAGCGTTTGCTTTTCGTTTAGCCTCGCTTCATTCTTGCCCTCCCCCTATTTCAGGTTTCCACAAAGGGAATGAATGCCAAAGAGAAAGCAGCGGAGGGGCAGGCGGAAGCGGAGAGCCACCCTCGAATACACGAAGGTGGGATACATGCTGCTTCCGGTTGCATAGTATTGTGCGAAAAAGAGGGGAGGAAGAGGTTGAAGGGGGGGAGTGGGTGTTGGGTAGGTGGCTGAGCCGCTTGGGTGCCGTGTGATGTGAACGTGCAGGCCATCTATTGGTTCGGCAACTGCAGGCGGATCTGGAGGCCAAGCGGAAGGTGATGGCGGGGCTGCTGGAGCAGCGCATTCAGGTGGGCTGCCGCCGCTGCATACCCACTGACATGCCCTACCCCTGTATCGGCTGGTGCTGACGGGGTGGGTGGGTATTATGGTGGCGGGAAGGACCCCACCTGCTCTGACGCGGAGCTACGCGAGCTTGTGGTGGTGTACTCCCGCTTGATGGGGGAACCCTACGCGGTGAAGTCCATGCTGGGCGCCTACAGCGCGGTGCTGCAGCGGCAGCAGATGGGACTACTGAAGCCTTACATGTCGGGCACGGGCGGCTCGAGCGGGGATGGTGTAGACTACGCGGGCGCGGTTGCTCAAAAGCTGTTTGGCGTTCTGGGTGCGGTGCTTTAAGTCCAACTCGCCCCCATATCATTACTAACACACGCACACACACGCACACACACACACACACACACACACACAAATACAAACACAAACACACACACACACACACAAGCTCACCATAACTAGCCCTTTCTAACTTGAATGTACTTAGCA
>JAPMLY010003393.1:0-22482 GCA_026401115.1 Tetraselmis chui | reverse complement strand
TGAAAGAGATATCGTGTGTGTGTGTGTGTGTGTGTGTCTGTGTGTGTGTGTGTGTATTTTGACGTGTGCGTACGCGCGCGCTGACATGTTTTGTGTGTTTCGACTGTTCCAGGCGTACCAGAAGATCGAGTCGGGGGTGGTGAGCGAGAATGTGCTGAGTCAGTACATGTACAAGACGCTCCCCACCTGCAACCACCTGTGGACCTTCAAGAAGCAGTTTTGCAGCCAGATGGCCCTCTCCGCCGTGCTGTGCCACATGCTGCAGCTCGGCGGCCGCTCGCCCAACAAAATCCTGTTTGCCAAGAACAGCGGCGCCGCGTTCCAGATGGACCTGTACCCCGTCTACGACAACCGCGGCCTGCTCGAGTGCAACGAACCCGTCCGCTTCCGCCTCACGCGCAACCTGCAGACCTTTTTCACGCCGTTTGGTGTCGAGGGCGTCTTTGTGTCGTGCATGGCCTCCGCCGCGGGAGCCGGCATGCAGCCGCAGAACAACCTCCGCCACATTCTCAGGTGCGCTTCCCTCAAACTCCCAAACAAATGCACGCTAGTTCGCGTGGTTGATTGCAATTTTGTCTGATGCATTTTGTTTACTGTGTTTCGGTTCACATGTTTTCTATTTTTGAAGTGTAATACTGCCTTTAAAATGGAGAATGCCTGTCTATCGGAAACATGCGATGTGAATTATCTGACTGTGAATTTTTAATCTATTTGGAACAAACGCAAATGTGGCAACCGTTCCAAGAGGTGTATTAGTGTCAATGTTTGAATAGTTGCAAGCGAATGTGCTCAAAACATGTTTGTTGCGGGTTAGTATTGATTTCGGTTCGTGCAAGTGTGCTGAGATTTTCCTGTTCGCCCCCATTGCAGCATGTTTTTCCGCGACGACATCATGAGTGCGCAGCAGCGGCGGTCGAATCGCAACAACGCCGCGGGCGCCACTCCCAGCGGACTCATGTCGCAGGTAAGCACAAGCTCCGCCCTTTCCGTCCCACGCGAGGCTCCTCCCCAAACCAAACGCCACTGCATTCATAACTTCCCCATCTCATTCATTAACTCCAGTCAGCGCTTCTATTGTTATATGAGCCTGTCTAACTTTTGCATCACGTGTCTCCGTTTGAGAGTCCATTCGCGACATGCCCTCCCCCCCCGCACGGTCCCCTGATGATGATGACGCAGATTATTATGCTGTCGTTTCTTCTTCCATTAGTAGTGTGCGTATTACGACACCGACGTTCGCCGACTCGTTTGCGTGTAGCATACAAAACATTTTATTTATTTGGCCTCAATATACGCTGTGACTAAATAAGCCATGTAGCTAACTCCTCAGCCCCGCCCGCTCCCCAGCAACTGTGCGAGCAACGAACCCGTCAGTGCCAACACTCGCTAAATGCGTGTGTGTGTGTGTGTGTGTGTGTGTGTGTGTGTGTGCGTGTTTCTTTTCGTCACAGTCTCATTTCCGACACATTAGCGACATAATGTTAACTGAGGTTCAATCAGCGGTCCCTCATTTCTCGGCGCATCCAGTTCCAGCTCCTGTGTTCCAATTGCTGTCAGTTATCTATTTTGACGTTTACCCAAGCCATACCCTCAAAAATGTCCCCTATCATCACATGATTACGAAAGTCTGGACTGGCCCGGAGTCTTTAGGGTTTCAACCCTAAACCCTATATCGGCTTTATTTTACTAGCGACCCCATTTTCCGATTTCTCTTCGTTCTATTTCTGAGTTATTCACCCCCCCCCCCCCCCCCCCCCCCCCCCCCCCCCCCCCCCCCCCCCCCACCCCCCCCCCCCCCCCTCCCTGGAACAGGACCTCAAGACGTTGGTGCTGGCCAATGTGGAGCAGTGCGTGAAGCGGCTGGACGGGATGTCGCCCAACCAAAAGCCGGGCGCCAACCCCAACTCGCCCACCGACCCGCACCGCGGCGCGGCACACCTGGTCAAGGAGGCGCTCAGCCAGCGCAACCTGTGCCGCATGGAGCCCACCTGGCACCCCTGGTTTTAGGCGGCGCTGCATTATTAGGGTTTGGTGTAGGGTATATGTGTTTGGATTAGGGTTTCTGAGCTTGACCCTATCCTCGGCCTCAAAATTAGTCTACGCTTCACTGCGATGCGCATGTAAACGTTTCTAGGATGGCGATGGGGCTCGCCCGGTGTCGTGCACATGCCATCCATCGCGAGGCGCATTTTGGGCGCTGCGCTGCTTCACCTCTTATTATTTCAACCGCTTTTCGAGCGGGGCGACAGTGAAAGGGGGAGCAGCCCTTGTTGTTAGGGTTTGGTCGTAGGCAGGCTCAATTTATGATGCCAGAAAGTGAAGTGGAGTAGAAAACACGAGTCTCGCCGCGGTGGAGGCATTTCAAATGGAGTGGTGTGTTTCACGAGTTTTTTCCTGCTCCCCATCTCAACGCGCTTCGTTTCTTTAGCCCTTGTTCACCGAATGCGGCGCATTGTTCATCCACCAGCGACGGCTGTGGCACAAACCGCCGCTGCCCATTCAAATCCACTACTCGCTATGGCTCGCAGTGTCTGAATCGACAGCGCCTTCCCATCAAACCAAATGTTTGTGCTTTCTGTTTGCGCCGTCTCATTGCAGAGAATGAGAATGGCAGGCTTGCAATAATACGAAGAGAACATTGTTGCCGCCATTTCCCTCTTTACCCCCCCCCCCCTCCCCGTTGTCATGTCCGCGCGTCTTTCTCTTAATTTCAGGCGTTCAGCTTATTCGAAACGATAGGCGTGGGTTGCACACGGGGAATGGGGGGTGGTGCGCATCGCATTTCGAAAACGCGGCTGCATTCAAAGATGTGCGCACTATTGGACATCAACAGCTTAATTTCAGGTGTTGCGCCTAATATGGGAACTCAGACGCCGTCCACCTTTCGTTCAACCTTCGCATATGATTTGCTCCGAAAAAGGTCATTCCGACGGTCTGCTCTCATGCTTCCATCATAAAAATGGACAGCTGACCCAACTGTGATTCAATCTGTATTTCGTCTCATCAGGTAAAAAATACCTTTGAAAAAACGCCAAAAGAAAACAAAAGACACAACAACAGGTTTTTTCTGGTTGTAGCTGGACAGTTTGGAGAGGGGAGGGGGGAGAGGGAGCTGTCGCACCCGGGACACGAGGCTACAATCAAAGGCTGCGTAGGTGCATTCTAACGCTCTTTTGCAAAAGACACCAATGAGCTGCCAAACATGGAAACCAAGACGCTGTCGATCCGTTCAGCTTTGGCAGAAACGATGCAACAACAGGACCACTGATTTGTTAATTGTGACATTGCATTGCCTTGCATTCACAACTCTGCTGCTCTCGTTCAGCTCCGCATCAGTGCGCGCAGTAAATTCACGACTGCGCCAGAAACACAGGATTGAAAAACAGTTACATTACGCCTTGTGTCATTTGGTTCCCGCGCATTGTCAATGAAATGGTGATGTCAGCGGATGGTGGCGTGCATCTGCAGCGGCAGGCTGCTGAAGCCGCCGGGCAGCGGTCCGGCCATGGCGCGCGTGCCGTCCTGCCTCGGCCCAAACACCTTCACCTTGCGCACGTGCGTGTCGCGGCCGTTTTGGTGGTTGGACAGCACCGCGATCTGCAGCATGAAGGCGCGCAGGAACTCGCACTCGCCTGTGCGCACGCAAACCCAACATAAACTACTAAACAGGGACATCGACAGCTTTCACGCCGTCACAAAAAAAAACGGGCTTGCGCGGTCAGTGGCTCGGGTAGTAAATTGGCATACCGCGATTGCCACAGGAAAGCTTGTGCGGATTTTGTACACATTTAACGAATACAGACGAAAGGTTTTGATAAATAAATAGAGCGCTCTGATAAATGTTTCCTTTTTGTTTGCAGGCGATTTTTGTCTGCGCTTTCAGATTTCTCACTCTCATGTAAGCCTGTCATCTTTCAAACATATTTCTCCGCGCGGCCACCATATTTCTCCGCGCGGCCGTCTCTTCTCCATGCTCCCCGCTGCCTCGTCCCACACCACAGCGACGCACCTGCTTTGCAGTTTGTATATAATATATATCTAGTGGCAACCAAAAGAGGATGAAAGACTCTCAATACTCGTTTCCTTTCGGCCGATTTGTCGGTCACATCGTCTCTCTACTCCCGCAGCGTGCACTGCCTTGGAGAAAAAGGGAACAGCGTACGCCAGTCGGCTGCCGACCGCGACACCGGCGGTGGCGGGCGCTGCGTAGTTTAGTGTAAGTAATATTTGCTGCACCGCAATCACGTGTTAATAGAGTTGAGCAATTCCCCACTGCTACGAAGCCAGTAAGGTACTTGCTTCCTGGCCAGCTTCCTACCCTGCTATGATGCTATTTCCTCAGTTCCGTTTAAGTATCCGTACTAACTTCCTAGCCATTCTCCGACCGCACCCTGCCACGAAGCAGTTCGTGAACTTCCTGCTGTGTTTCACAGGGTAAGAATAATATCGACCCTGGGGAAAGCAGCGCGCGTCAATTACTACTCTACTTCTGCGGTCCTCCAAATCAGTCGCTGCTGATAAGCAGTTCCTTCTGTACCATGCGACATGTGTTTCCAAAGGCGCAGTCCTGCACTCAGCCAATAAGCTGAATATCTGCCTTTTCAACTTTTACACCCTTCGCCTACTATCCGCCCACCTTACTATCAGCACTCGGCACCCCGGGCCGGAGATACCCCTCGAGAGGCAAGGCCTATCCTGCTGTATTAGGCGCGAGTTATCTCTCGTTCGGCAATACGAAACAAAAATGCCGTCAGAGTGTCGCACAGTGGCCCAACACGAGAGCAGCTCTGCCCTCTGACTGATTTGTACAGCGCAATAAATAAAATCAGGCCATTGCTTTATTCTTCGGCATGAATGTTTAAACAAACACAAGCATGAACCTAAACTAATTGTAATTATCACCAACGATGGGATGATATAAACAGGAATAGCGATAGTATTAACGATAGTATTCATAATAGCTCACAAATTCCTGATGATGAATTACCTATTGGCTGGCTAGCAAATTGTAATTAGAAAAAAATCATCAAAACCAGGATTGTGATCATCATATTATTATGTCACAATCTGAGATAACAATTATGGTTCGCTTAGGGCACGGGTCCCCCTCGAGCTCTAATATAGAGCATATAATAATAATAGCTGCAATACTGAGTGACTGCTCACGAATCCTCTTCAAATACTAGTGGCTTTCGAGATCAATATGCAAGATAGTGTCGCTAGGACAAGGACAGGCCTGGTAGTCACCCACCGTCTGCCTCCACCATCGGTATCGTGACCCAGCCCCTTGGCTCCTCCAGCTCCACAGTCTTGACCTCCTTGAGATCGTGCGCGGCGGTGCCCGCGCGGACCGCGATACGGCTGGGTGTGTAGCTCTCATCCAGCCGGTAGTCTAAATACAGCGCCACCTGCCGTAGCCGCACCTTCTTCTGGAATTGGATGTTTATCAGGTGGGGTTGCGTGCCTGCGCGGTAAACGACAGCAACTCAACGCGCGGCTCGAGAAATTAATCGAACTTACTCACAGTCACACCGCCATCAGTGATAGAATTGGCAAATCAAATTCTAAAACTTCACGCGATAATAGGAATAACGAACATAATTCGCTGATAGTAATAACAAAAACAAGTACTTATGATTATTATAGTACAAAAGAGCGATACTAAAATGAAAATATAAAAATAAGTATCATAAACACAAATGTTTAAGCAAATAATGGTCATAGCATAGAAATATCATTATTAAATAAATTCTGAAACAAACAAGCAAATGACCGACCATGGCAACAGTGACCCCCCAACCGGGTGCCAGCACCAGAGCAGCGGATACCCTGGCGTGAGACTGAGAAAGTTGAGGAAACAAGTGCAGACCGGACCATCGGATTGCCAGTATGTGTCGTCCTGGTCGTCCCGTAGTAGCTGCACGCCGTTTCCTGGTTTCGCGCTCGTGACGGACCACACCGCCAGCCGCCCCACCTCCCTCAGCCCTCCACTCTCCAGCTCGTCAATCGTCGAGGTGCCCTCTTAACAACAGCGGTGTCAGCGCCAGAAATAGCGTGACCAGTGCACCAACAAGCACTCGCGAGACTGCGTCGTGTTGTGGTGCATTTGTTTCGCCAGACAGCAAGCCGGCTTTTCCAAGTGCTGCTTGTTTCATCAGAAATGCGGTTAAAAAAAAATATTAAAACGATGTTATTCACTATGGTCAATATTTTCTTCATGGAATTAACGACTTAATGCTTGGGTGCTAACTGCACCTTCGAATCCGCCCTCCGTGTCCATGTCATCAACGTCCTGAGGGGGCGGTGGGGACTGCGCATATTCTCTCTCATCTCCGTACTCCATTGCTGCTGAAGTGATCAGAAGCGGGGGGTGCACTGTGTCCCTGGGTAGCTGCCACGGGCCGTCGTTCCTCGAGCGAAGGACCTGTGCGGCCCCAGTCCACTGCATGGAAGAGCATCACTTGCTTACAGTACATGATGAGACTTCCTGTATCTAGAAAGAAAGAAAAAATACTGTGCCAATATCAAGTACCCATACCCGATAACACATGACAGTGGGATTACAAGAAGAATAACAGGAGCACGGACAGGGGAACAAAGGGGAAGAGCGACAAGAGTCACGTTAAATCACGTTATATATCGTCGTAATCGTATCGACCCCAACGATGCTTCGCTCCTGCACGGCACGGTTCATTCTCCTACGGGTGTCCGACAAGGAGATCCTCTTGGCCCGCTTTTGTTCAACTTGGCGATGAGCAACCCCCCTCCGGAATATGGGGGAACGTTGCAAGGATTCACGGCGATCCAAGCCTTTTCTAATGATGGAAAGTATTTGATCAAAACGCCTTTCGTCCCGACTGTGATTACGGTGCCTCCGGAGGAATTGGGGAAAGTGTGCGCGAATGTTCAACCAAACAAATCTTCGTGAATGGTACCTCCGGATACGGCCCTTGAACTTGTTGAGGTAATACGGGCGATGGTCCCCGTTGTCACGGGTACTAGTAAGTGACATTGGAGCCCCTTTGGCGATGGACTTCTCGAATCTCGATGGCATATGGCCCTCCAGAATCTCATAATGGGAACTATGTTCATTCTTGGCTGCAAGACACAGTAGAGGCTCATCAACTCCTCTTGGACAAGATCGTTTGCTTTGCTATGTCGGACTTCGGAGAGACACACGCCGATTTTCGCTTAATGATCACGTGTGCGATATACGCCGCTATGGCTTATTGCTCCGCACCCTCCCCCCAGATATTTGCCGACCGTACCTTGCTACTGCAGATAGGGCCGTTCGTACATCAGTTTACCGAATCTTGGGCGTTTCTCAGGACGTACAAACGCTCGATCAACTGAATTGTGCTAAGTGCCATCTTTCTCTCCCTGCGGAGATTGGGGGGCTTAATGTACCGTCCCTCGAGCTCGACGCCGAACTTGCTCACTATGCTTCATTCACTGCGACCTTCGCCAACCTGATTATTGATTACAAGTCCGAGTCGCTATGTCCTTTGTACGGTCTCACCCGAAAGAAACTACTAAATGTTGCCACTTCTACTTTACCGTGGGCGGTCCAATTGCAATTCGAATGATTCGATCTCCCCTATGGGCGGGTTTTCGGAATCGGTTCCCGTGGTGTTGACTAATACACCGAACCAAGACCTTTCCGATTATATTGGGCCCGATGTCGAGTTGGTGGTATCTCCGGTCAACAATGCGGTAGCACCCGCTACCCCATTAACTTGCCTACAACTTCCGACTCCCGATGCTCTCACTCGCTTGGGAGATTCCCGGGGCCACAATCAACGGGGCATTTCGCGCATTCTTCGTGCCCGGGCCTACCTTGACCTCTTGGTGTTTAGCAGACCTTCCCCGCCGGAATATATGAGGGTGATTTCGGGTACGGGTCGCGGGGCTTTGGCTCTCTTTTTCGCTTCATATGAGTCCAGTTTCAAGGTATCATCCGATTGCTACACGATGGCAGCCCACCGGGTGCTTGGCTTGACTGTGGAGCGCGCCTCTCATGTTCGAAAGTGCCCTCGGTGCAATGAGGCTCCTTCAGAGTCTCGCGGATCATCATCTTCGTCGACAGTATCGGGCATCTATATGTCGGGCGAGCGCTCAACAACTCATATGCTCATGGACCATATCCCCCGGTGCCCGTGCTCTTGGTATATCATTCAACTCCACGACCGGATTGTCCACGTGCTTGAAGAGTTCATGCTTGAATATGGGGCTACTAAGGGGCGGGACTTGCGGTTGGAGGTCCGCCGTATTCGGTCGGGAGCTTCTCGAGATCGCCATGAGGATGTGGTTTGGTTAGACTTAATGGCTCCGCACCGTCATCTTGTTGTTGATGTGACGGTTACAAGTGCTCCCACCAATGCTCCTCGTAGAGGTGCTCGTCTCCCACTCCATGGCAGCCTTGCATTGGGAGTTTAGCACGGCAAACTTGATGCGGACCTCCGCACTTATGCTTTGCTTGGCACGCCTTCGGTTCAGTCAATCCATGACTGCTATCCCTTCGCCATGGAGGATCGGGGCCGATTGGCGCCGATGGCGGCTGAGTTGTTTTATCGCCTAGCTATTTTGGTGGTTGTTCGTCGCTTCCTTGGCATGGGTGCTGCTGACTCTCGCTCCTTGTGCTCTGACAGTTCTGTCCGTATGCAACATTTCGTTCGTCGACAAACTTATGTTTCTTTTCGGCGTTTTGGGGGGGGGTGTGCGACGTGAATTCATGCAACGTCTTTTTGCTGCTCTTCACGGGACTCTGGGTTCCTATCTCCGCGACGCTTTTCAAGAGGGCAATCTTGTTGCTGTGGCATGCTATCATGTTCCTCGGGCTCAGGTTTTCTCCTCTCTTCTTCTTTTTGCTTGATGGCCTCCACTGCTTATACGGAATTTGATTTAACAGTCGTCACGTTATCATTTTTAAAACCGGTTCATGTACAGGTACGGAAAATGTAAATTACAAAAAGCATAACATGGACATGAAAAAAGGGAGGGGAACCAAAAGGGCAAGAGTGACAAGAGGATCACGGAATCCAAAGCACGGCAAAAGGAAGCACAACATTGTGCACAAGTCTAGCAGATTGAACTAAGGAAACTCCTAGGCAACGCTGAAAATGCAACACGTGGATGGAGGCGACAAGCGGCGCCTCACGCGCCGGTCGAGGAAGCACGGGGACGCTTGTGGTCAATGGCGCGGGTGTAGAGCGCCGTGGCAGGAGAAGACATCCCAACCGTGGAAAAAGCGGCCTCTACACCGTCTACGGCGGCGGACAGCCCGCACAAGACATTGTCTGCGTGGGCGACATGGACGGCGAGAGAGACTTTTCGGCGCCAAGAGGCCAACAACTTGGCCACGTGTATCCGCCCTTTAGAGGCGGCGGCGTGCTTGGCCAACTCCGTCAAGAAATCCGTGGCGTGGCCGCCCATAGTACCAAGTTCCGCCGTGATTGCAGAGGGAATGAAGCGGATGTCGGGGTGAGTCCTCACCAGCGGGCGCCTTTTCCACTTCGTCTTGATTTTAGGATCACTCCCTCCTTATGGACATTTGGTTTACTTGACCCGTGTGGATAGAAGATTTGTATCGCTTTGATGACAATCTGTTTACATGTCCCTTCGTAGGACCTCTAATGGACACATATGTACGCTAGACTCCGGGGGAGTCCTGGCCCTCCACCAATAGGTGTTCGCTATGGGTGTTCGCAGCTCAGTCGCGATGCGATGCGATGGGTTCATATGCACAATATGTTCCTATCGGGTACCGACTTTTGGCGGTACTTGGATAAGGCGTACAGCTCCGTTCCGGGAAGCGGCGGTTCTAACCCCCTTCATGCCATTCCGTGTGTACGTTACATGGATTAACACAATCATCGCATGAACGAACGTCAAACGGCATGCCATGTCAATAAACACATGAACCAGAAATCGGACCCGGAGTATATGATAGCGGGGATCGCCAATTTTCAACTCACTAACGGTAAACATAAAAACAATTAAAGCGGTTTGAAAATTAAGCACGAAGGGCTGCTTCATCATGAATGCCCGTTTAGTTTTCACAATAATGTGATTTGTACTATCAAGGTAAGAGTACCTTCCTCAAGCTTTATCTTACCGTTGTTGCGAATGCATGTTTGACCATATACCCCTCGATAACACTCGCAGCTGCGGCGGCTGCAAATGATGCATGTCGGTGCTTAATGCAGTGGGAATTGCTTGTTTCTTACAATGCGCTTGAAATTGGGGATGGCTTATGGGTTGTGTATAAGTAACAAAAGACGCGGCGCGCACACCCGCGCGCGCGTATGTGTGTGTGAGTGTGTGTGAGTGTGTGTATGTGTGTGTGCGAGTGTGTGTGTGTGTGTGTGTGTGTGTGTGTGTGTGTGTGTGCGAGTGAGAGAGAGATTGTTTGAGTGTATATGTGTTTGTGTGTGCGCACTTGCGAGTGTCCGTCTTGGGAATGTCAAAATAAGGAAAGTCATTGCAATTGAGCTGCACGGCTACATGGGAGGTGTCGTTGCGTGTGGCTGGAAATGTGAGTGGAGTGTGATTTTCCATTTGGTCGCAACTTGGTATCGGTTAACATGTTCGTGTCTTTCCGCGCAAAGTTGTGTTTTATATGTGGTTGGGTTCACGTCCACCGCAAGCTTCTAGATTGCCCGTGTGAACTTGACTAAGGGAAACCGACAGAAATAGTACCGTGAGCCAGACGCTTCTAACATAATGTTCTTTAAAAAGATATAAAGAGCTTTCAAGATAAACGAAAAGGTGAAAATACTACTATCTATATATTAACCTCTGAAGTTTGAGAGTGAATATGTTGTAAAACAAATACAAAATATTATCCATACAATTGAAATTTCGGGTGCCACGAAGGAAAACTCAGTCAGTCGTTGTTCGGGCAAGAGCATTGGCGGATCTACGTTATCAAACGCTTTAAATAGAATTGGAAAACGAGCGTAGTCGCAAAGCAACCGAAATCAATATCAAGTAATCAATGGAAACAAGAAATTGGCATGCTCCATCGAAAAATATGTCCTTTGTGCATGGCTATAGTCCAAACACGCCGTGCATGGGGTGGATCCGGGTAGAGGGTACCCGGGTAATTTCGAATCCCATGCCTATTTTGGAGAAATTATCTTATCTCGGAGGTAAACTAAAAGGGTTTGTAAGCAATTCACCCCTAAACATAATAGAACATACCCATCCCGCATTGTAAGCAATAACTTAGGGTTTCATCTCGCAAACCAGCGAGATACGGATCTATTCCCCCGGGTACAGCTGTCAAAGATTATGTCTCGAATTGCACATGCGATCCAATGGAAACGGAGTATCTCTCTCTCATACGTATCTCAATTTGCGACTGCTAGATTGTGTTGACTGTGCGAAAATTATCTGACTGAGAGGAGTGGAACAGAAAGAGAGAGAGAGAGAGAGAGAGAGAGAGAGAGAGAGAGAGAGAGAGAGAGAGAGAGAGAGAGAGAGAGAGAGAGAGAGAGAGAACGTATTTGTGTTTGTTCGTGCTGGTGTGTGACGGGCTGTGTGAAATTTTGTGCACATTTTGTATTTAAATAATTGCGTGTGTGTGTCTGTGTGTGGAAAGGAAATGTGTGGAAGGGGCTAGGCGTTGCGAGCTGGGCATGGCGTCTGGAGAATTCGATTTGTCGTACCTGGCCAAGGTGAGAGAAGGGGTAACGGGGGTGATTAGAATACTGTTGGGAGGATGTACGACGCCGTCAAATAAAGTCCGCCATAGTCAACTTTCAATCATGCACTGATGGTTTCCATGAATCACAAATAAGGAGAGAAACATAATGGCTTCGCTCTAATCATGTTGTCTTTATGTGTTTACTTTATGTGTTACTTTTCTTTTCTATATGTGTACTGACTTCGCTTTCTCTATGTAAAATTCGCAGGGAGACAAGGACATTGTGAAATGTCTTGAGCGGAGTGATTTTAGCGGAGCAAATACTAATTTTTTTGTAACGTGATATCAGCGGAGCGGAGCTAGTTAATGTAACAAATTTGTAATATTCCGTTTTGTCTATCGCAAATTAATGCACTTTGCAATCTGCATGCTTTAATGTGAAAGCGGTGATTGAAATCTACACTGGCCATGTAGATTCCAAAAATCACTTTCACATCAAAACATCTAGATTGCAAACATTTTCGCACGACCTAAAATTTCCCGGTGATGAAGCACAGTGCCCGAGGGTGGTGCCCCTAAAGCACACATGTCAACACACAAAATACGGGCACTGTGCGACGGAGGGTTTTGCCAAGTTGTATGGGATAGAATTGGATTTGGTAAAATAAGAATCATCCGACTGCAATTGATATTACTCTTGTACATAGTGTCTCACTTTGTATCTTATCATGCATTCATGTCACACCCATGCAAAGTGTCTCACTATGAACTTTAACTCGGCCGCGACTCGCCTGAGTCGCTTGTATGACTCATATTCATTCGCGGCTGTGGGCGGGAGGTTTCAATTCAAGTGGGTATCTGTCTCTCACAGTATCTCAATAGACCGGGACACACGCGTTAAAGATTTCACTCATCTCACCTCCAGTGGAAGCAATTCTCATTTCACTTCACCTTCGAGAGTTGTAGGTTTGGGACATGTCGGGTATGAAAAGAATAGATTCGAAGAACTCGAATTCCTTGAAAAAAGTCGAATCCACGCCCTGACGCCGTGTGAATGAAAAAAATGCGAATGCAAAGTGACATCGATATGCGAAAGCTATGGGTACGATATCTTTGAGTATGTATTGCCGTGTTTTTATCGGATCTGGTTTTACTTTCTATTTGATGTCATTTATATACATGTGTGTGTGTGTGTGTGTGTGTATCTATATGTGCGTGTATACATATGTGTGTGCTTGTGTGTGGGTGTGTGTGTGTGTGTGTGTGTGTGTGTGTGTGTGTGTGTGTGTGTTGCTAATCGGATTGCGGAATTCTTCAAATCCATTAATCGTTAATATTCAATAATCAACGTAATCACTCAATTATAAAAAAGATAGATAGGGAGAACGTTTATATGGTAGTGGAAAATATAGCTACACCGCTCTACGTAAACGGCATGAAATGTTGCAATATATAGCGACAACGGAGGTTCAAGTCTCCAAAACGCCCAAGGCGTGACACGACCAACACGACGCAAAGCATGAAGCATAAGGAAGAGGCGTTCTTAGCCAACCGCCGTCAAACATAGACGCGATAATCCCTCCCCCCACCCCGGCCGCGCGCACACGGCCGGTTGAGTTGATGGCCAATATCTCGGATGAAGAAACAATTGCGTTGGCGGCGAATGTATGAAGGACATGCAGGCGATGATGGAAGAGGGGCGGGAAGCGCTCTCCATTACATACGGCAGACCGTTCTCGCGAATTATCAATCGCAGTAGTTATGAGTAGCATGTCCGGCAAGTGAGACGTTCCGGCGCCACGTTAGATCAACAACTTCCCGACTTGCTCTTCATCATTTATGGTCAGATTGATTTGAATCTAGAGGTTTGCATATCGAATATCATGTGTACGGGACAGTAACTCTAGCGGTTATTGTTACCGTTAATATCGGCGCGTCTCGCCTGCAGGGCAACCACCTTGCCCGAACAGTTAGACGCAGCCAACGACCAACGACTTCCCCAACGGTCAGCTCTAGCTAGCCCGTGCCTTATAAGCCGTAGCTAGCCACGAGCCTAGGCACTCTCTGCTTTCGCGCTCAGCCAATCTAGGCTTCGCGCGAACGCAGTCTCGACTCTCGTAGTCGAGTAGGGTGTCAATCTTACTTTTCGTCCCATGCGCACTCGAGCGTCACGCGACACTTCCCCTCGTTCAGCTACGCAGTTCCCCAATATGCAGCCTGAGCAGTCTACATCCGCCGCAGCGGCCGAACCTCACGCTACCTCACTCGAACAACGCACAGCCGAACAGATTCGTACGGCAGTTTTGGCATCGGAACAACGGATAACGGAACAGTTTTTGGCGGCTAACGCTGCCTTACTCGCCCAGCTCCAGCAAACGACAGCTACACCTTCTCCTACTGATCCACAGCAGTCCATTCCCGCCGACGCAACAGCGACGGAGGGTGGTAAGGCGGCCCCCGAGCCACCTATCGACCTGCTCGACGACGAACCCGACCCCTCCGCGGCCGAGTTTGTCGACTTCACCTACTACGGCGAAGTCATCCCGGCCGGCCTCGAACGTCCCCCTCGAGACGTCGAGGAGCCACGTCTGTGGACTCTCACGGACGACACCGCCCGCGCCCTAAGCGACAAACGCACCCAATCGGCATACGACGAGTACCTACACATCGGGTGCTATGCCTTCTTCGACAGTTGCGCCAACGCGGCAATTGGCGAGGCTTTGGACACGTTGTCGCACGGCCCACCTCTACCTACAGAGCAGGCGGCAGCGATTGCCCTCATCCGAGCGGGCCATCGCACCCACACAGCGACGGAGGAGGCCGCCCGTACTCGATTGGGCTTCCTCCGCCTCACCAAGGGCGGACAAACGAGCACAGATGCGGACCGCGTGTTTGCCGAGTTGGCACACGAGCGCTTTTGCCGACCGCGCCCTACCGCGGTCTCCGGCCCATTGGACGCGCTACGCCAAGCTTTCGTCGACCGCACGCTTGAAGTTAGCTTACACGCCGCCAGCAAGGCCGCCGCCGGCGCCGCTTTCGCAAAGGTCACGCCGGACAAGCCCACCGGCCCCGACGCTCGAACCCGCAAAGCCGCCGCCGACAAACGCAAGGCCGCTGCTGCAGCAGCGGCCGCGGCACGGCCCGCTCCACCCTCCAAGCCGACCGACTCGGCTAAAACCCCAAGCAAGAAATTATGGTGTGGCCCGCCGCGCCGATTCCTGCTCCCCGACATCTTCCTTCATGCGCCACCGCGTACGTCGAAACTGGCGGGAGTGGGAGCGCATCGGCGCGAGCGGCCAAGTCCTAAGTTGGATCCGCCACGGCGTACGTGTGAAGTTCAAGCACGGCCTACGTCCCAAGCCGTTCAACCATGGCATCTCCATGCTAGACGCCACACCCGACCAACTCGAGTTTCTCAACTCGGAACTACCACGCTTCGAGGCTTGCGGCGCGTGGGAGCGCTCTACGAACCCCCGCTACGTCTCCCGGATGTTCTTGGTGCCAAAACCCGGATGCAATCAATGGCGCTTGATTATCGACCTTCGAGAACTCAACCGCTATTGCTCAACATTCAACATGACTTGCGAGACCCTCAAGCACCTCCGCCATCTATCTCGACCGGGGGACTACTTCGTCTCACTCGACCTTAGCGATGGGTACTACACCCTTGGCATCCGGGAGGAAGACCGAGACTACTTCACGGTCAACTACCGCGGCACCCTATGGCGCCTCGCATGCCTCCCCATGGGGTGGTCGGGCTCCGCCTACTACTTTTGCAAGCTCACGCAAGTGTTTACGAACCACCTACGCCGCCCTCCCCCTCCCACGCCCGCATCTACACCGGCCGGCCCACGCCGCCCGTCCAAGCGCTTCCTCCGGAACGCGCGATGGCGAGGCACCCGACTACTCCCCTACATGGACGACTTCCTCTTCTTAGCGGATTCCTACGACGAGGCCCTCTTACTCCGACAGCGCGTCCAAGCCCTGCTCGACAGCCTCGGCCTACAGCGCAACCCCAAGAAAGGTGTGTGGACGCCAACGCAAGTCGGCGACCACTTGGGCCTCACGGTGGATTTACAACGCGGCGAGTTTCGCGCCCCACCCGAAAAACTGCTACACCTCGCACAACACGCTTCATCCTTGCTCGGACGGGCAGCGTCCAACGCAAGATGGCTACCCACACGCCAACTCGCAGCCTTCGCGGGGAAAGCGCAATTTCTCTACCTCGCCATCGCGCCCGCCCGATTCTTTTTGCGCGAGCTCCACAACGTCTTGGCCACCCGTACCGGTTGGGGGGGACGCGTGCGCCTCACCCACCAACTCCGACGCGACCTCGAGTGGTGGCGCACGGTGCCCTCCCAACACAACGGCCGGTCGATCTACAAGCCCATCGAGACCGCCTATTTGCACGCCGACTCGAGCGACTACGGGTGGGGAGCCGTCCTCAACGAGGACGCCAATTACCAAGCCCGCGGGTTTTGGAGCGCCCCCGACCGCCTCCAACACATTACGTGGAAGGAACTTCGAGCGGTCCGGCACGCGGTCGAATCCTTTCTACCGCAACTCCGAGGACGACAAGTCCTCCTCCACGAGGACAACACTGCCGTGGTCGCCGTCCTAACCAAGCTAACGTCCCGGTCACCCGTCATGATGACGGAGCTACGGCGTTTGTGGTTCTTACTCGACACCAACGACATCCACATCCGCCCACGCTACATCCGGTCAGCCGCCAACGTCTGGGCCGACACGCTCAGCCGCGAAATGGACTCCGAAGACTGGCAGCTAAACCCTCAACTCTTCAACCACCTTCAGCGCCGGTGGGGCCCGCATACAATCGACCGATTCGCTTCTATGCTCAACACGCAACTGCCACGCTTCAACGCCCGCTGGCGCGACCCCTTATGCGAGGACATCGACTGCCTACACCTCCCCGACGCGGCGTGGAAACGCGAGAACAACTACTGCAACCCCCCTTGGTCTGCCCTACCAGCACTCGCCGCGAAACTCGAACAAGCTCAAGCCGCGGCGACTGTCATCGCCCCCTACTGGCGAAACAAAACGTGGTACCACGCGTTCGCCCGCTTGGCCACCGAGACCTTACACTTCCCAGCGTCCCGCGACCTGTTCTTCCCCGGCAGGCTAGGCAAGCGAGAAGGGGTCGGACCTCCCGCGTGGAGCATCGTGGCCTTTCGGCTAGCACCCCCTCTTGGCTCTACACTCGACGCGGTGCGATTGGCCGGGCGATACGCCCGGACCGATTAATTACTCCTGTACAGCACGTCCTCCCTCTGCGTACAGGACCGCCGCGCTACGGATTACGCCGCGAAGCAGCACAGTCGCCCTGGTCCTCCGAACTGGCTGAAACTTTTCAAGACCTCCTAGGATCTGATAAGCTCGGGGTTACAGCGGTTGCCCTACTCAGCAACTCGCTAGCGCCCTCTACGTACTCGAGCTACCAGAGCGCAATCAGACAGTTTTTATATTTTTTGTGCAGAGGAAAATATCGCCCCGCTACAGGCCACGCCGGCCACGATGGTCCGCTACACGGCCTGGCTAGCCCTCTTGGGCACGGTCGCTGCCAGCTCGCTGCAGCCTTACTTCTCCGCAATTAACAAGTTCTTCCGCGACCACCGGCGCCAACCTATCGCCGTGGGCGAACTCCTGGCGGACGCCCGCCGTGGACTCGAAATGCTACAGCACCGCCTGCTGCCCACCGCCGCTCGCCTCCCGCTACCCGCACAAGTCGCTCTGGACATCCTACACGCCGCCAACACCCTACACAGAACTTTCGCGTGGACCCCTGCTTCCCTCCCTCAGATGCAGCGCTTCAGAGCCTGTTTGGCGGTGTGTGTCAATTACATGTTTTTCTGCCGCGCCGAAACTGGCGCCCGCTGCCAGACCGGCGACCTAGTGGTCGACAGGCCCTCTCAACAAATCTGCCTATTCGTGCGCAAATCTAAAAGGGACCAGCGCCATGACGCGGCCGATAAACCTGTCATCGCTATCCCTGTAGCCGCTAACCCCGTCCTGGCCGACCTGCTCGTCTACTACACGGAGCAGCGCGCGAACTTCTGCAACAAATTCTACAACACGCCACCCCCACTCGCCTTTTGGAGCTTCTCACCTTCCGAACCTTCCACCGAGTGGGGCGCCGCGTCCACCATCTCAGCCTGGCTCACCCTCGCCCTCCGCACCGTCGACTCATCCGCACCCGCCGGTTTCAAGTGGACGTCGCACAGCCTACGGAAAGGTGCAGCGTCCGCTGCCAGCTGCATCGGCGCGCCCCTCCCCGTTATCAAATTTATGGGTGGCTGGGCCAAGAACAACTCTGTGACCGAAGGCAAATATATTGACCCAACCATGACCCCAACACCTGCTGCTTGGCGGTTCTTCGGCTGGCTCACTCCGTCCCCCCCGCAACACTAATTTTGGCTGTGCAAGCCTTTGGCTTTAGGTTACTGGCAAAACGTGCCCTAGGGTAAATGGTCAGATTGATTTGAATCTAGAGGTTTGCATATCCAATATCATGTGTACGGGACAGTAACTCTAGCGGTTACTGTTACCGTTAATATCGGCGCGTCTCGCCTGCAGGGCAACCACCTTGCCCGAACAGTTAGACGCAGCCAACGACCAACGACTTCCCCAACGGTCAGCTCTAGCTAGCCCGTGCCTTATAAGCCGTAGCTAGCCACGAGCCTAGGCACTCTCTGCTTTCGCGCTCAGCCAATCTAGGCTTCGCGCGAACCCACCCACCCATCCCTGTAATCCTGCGCTAATTGACCCCCAGACCCTGTCTGTGGGTGTCTTTTGGCCAAATTGTAAGCAAATTGACATCTTTGGCAAAACGTGCCCTAGGGTAAATCTTCAATTTTTATATATACATTCCAAATATTGCTTAATAATGCAGTAGAAAAAAATGAAACTGAAATAATGGGAATGCTGCCTTTGTAATCAAAACCCACAGTATCTGTTCAATAAGCATATTGGAACCCCTAATATAAATGCAGAATCGCCACGATATGTGACGACGGATGCGATAGCAGATCGCCATGCTGCGCTCGCCTGCCTCTTGAAAAACAGTTGATGGTCACTGCGAGGTTGAACACTACAACTGTTCGAACAAAGTCCGCAGACCTGCGCCTCGCGTGGCCGGAACCAATATTGGGAAGTGTCCGGGGCATTCGAAATCAATCCTAATTTCCTAGCCGAGGTGCTTACCAGGTCGGTGCTACTGCCCGGGACAATCCGGTTACCGCCCGGCCGAGATCATAAACTACTGAGTAATAATTATGGCGGGAGCTGCGTTGATCGCATCATCGCCGGTGCTGCTGCGCCCTCGTAGCACCAGTGGTATCCGCCCACTGAGTGCCCGCCAGGCAGGCCCCCTGCCATCCCTTCCTCATGTGCCGTCACTTTCACGCGGGTCTCAGCTTTCGCGCCAGAGGATTGCGAGGGCGCGTCGCGCAGCGCCCGACACCGGCACCACCTACAGCCGCGACCTCAGCTCTGCGCCTCGACTGATCCAGCACAAAAACGAGGCCTTCTGGTTCTACCGCTACCTCTCCATCGTCTACGACCACATCGTGAACCCAGGTCACTGGACGGAGGATATGCGCGAGGACGCGCTGAGTGTCGCTAAACTTGATAATCCTGACCTGAAGGTACGCGTCGAGCCGAACCAAATCTTTCGCTTCCCATTTTCGTTCGACGACATCTGACCCACGAGTGACCAAAACTCTTGGCCGGATGTCGAATTTCGTGGGTAGGTTGTCGACGTTGGTGGCGGAACTGGGTTCACTACGCTTGGCGTGGTGAAACACGTGCCCGCGGCGAACGTGACGCTGCTGGACCAGAGCCCGCATCAGCTCGAAAAGGCGAAGGCGAAGGCGCCTCTGAGAGACGTCACCATCGTCGAGGTTCACCCCCCCCCCCCCCCCCCCCCCCCCCTGCACACACGATGGCGCTGCACTTACCCACCACCTTCCCTTCTGCCTCACGTGCCTCTTACACCTGCTGTGTGACTTGAGCCTAACCACCGGCCCGTGACGAAATGCAGGGCGACGCGGAGGACCTTCCGTTTGAGACGGACCAGTTCGACAGATATGTGTCCGCAGGAAGGTCAGTGCTGCATCACCCCTCTCGCCATCTCTCCCCAGCCTGTTCTTGTCACCAGCACCCCGTGTGCTTTGTGTTCTGGAGGAGGCTGATGTGTGCATCCTGATGCTGTGCTTGACTCGCCAACAAAGCATCGAGTATTGGCCGGAGCCGCAGCGCGGGATTACGGAGGCCTACCGAGTGATCAAGCCAGGTGGCACCGCCTGCCTCATCGGCCCCGTCCACCCCACCTGGCCCATCTCCCGCTTCTTTGCCGACGTCTGGATGCTGTTCCCAAAGGAAAGCGAGTACATCGAGGTGGGCACACCCATGCATCCCACCCACCCACGCACACACACACACACACACACACACACACACACACACACACACACACAAATCACAAACTCGTCGCAATGCAATGACGCGCACTCTTTCTGTCGAGTCCATGGTTACATTTGCACACATGGGCCACTGTAGAAGGGACTGATGGCGGTAGCAGTGTTGGCCTTTACGAAAGAGGTGTTGGCTTTTAGAACAGCTACTCTTGGTACATGGGGGTGTGATGTTGGTGGTAGCGGGGAAGGCAGTGTTCAATGTTCTCTTTCATGGAGTAAACTGTATCAGGCATCGCTTTTTTCCAGATATCATTTTGTGTTGGGTGTCGCACTATTGGCAGCTTAAAGGGGGCCATTTAACGGCGCCTCTGATGCCATCTCCACACACTGATGTGTCACCGATGGGCAGCCGCATCATGTCGTACCGTTTCCACCCTAAGACGAGCCAGTCGTTCGCCAAGTTTGACATTGTTTTGCACAACAGTACACTTGCGAATGACGATCACATGCGTTATTGTCCTTTTTGCCACCCTTACATGCTACTTTTAAAGTTGTGGAAACGACACCCATTGTATTTTGAGCTACCTATGTGTGTCATGCGTATTTTGAACGACATCGACCTTAAGTTGTGGAATCGTCATTATAGGAGGTTGCCGCCACCTACTACCCTATCAGGACTATAAGTTTTTATTTTCGGGATTGAAGAAAGGGGGGGGGGGGGGGGGGGGGGGGGGGGGGGGGGCAGAAGAGAGGCGTTAGGTATGGCGCGGCGCTTAGCATTGTCGGCCGATATGTCACTGATCATCACCCGCACCGAGTCGCATCATTTCCACCCTAATACGACCTAGTTGTTCGCGAAGTTTGATATTGTGGTGCACGTCATTAAAAAAAGTATGGCGTATGGCGCGGCGCTGAGCAATGGTGGGGTATGCATTTGTAGTGGTTCACCAAGGCGGGCTTTGAGGACGTCAAGATCCATCGCATCGGACCCAAATGGTACCGCGGCGTGCGCCGTCACGGCCTCATCATGGGCTGCTCCGTCACAGGCACCAAGCCCCGCGCGGGTGCCTCCCCGCTGGACCTCCCCCCGATCGGTGAGGTCTCCAAGCAGAGCAACACCAACCCGTTCGCCTTCCTCATGCGCTTCCTCCTCGGCACCTCGGCCGGCTTCTACTACTTCCTCGTCCCTGTCTACATGTGGATCAAGAACCTCATCTGGCCGCGCTGGCTGCCCGGTTTTTAATTTCCACGCCCCGCACCACCCCATCGACGCTGTTGTCCCGAGGGAACCACGTTTTGATATTGCATGGCCGCAATGTTTGATGTTTATAGAGGGGACAATGCAATTTTTTCGGTCTCTTTTCGCTGTGCCGTCTTGCCCTCTCCCTCTTTTCTCTCCCGCGCGCGCGCGCACACACACACACAGAGAACGCACGCACACACACACACACACACACACACACACACACACACACACACGACACACACACACACGACACACACGTGCTGGTTTCATAGAGTCTGCGTTCGATCGCAATGAATGGCGCCCCCTGCTCAACTCATTCTGTCATTGGACTACATTGGATTCACTTTTTGACTATCAACGTGTTTTCCGTAACTGATAATTTACCGTAACTTAACGTTGTAGCCTTTTTGGCTGTTGAGAGCTGGCGAAGTCCTTCATCAATCCCCAGTTCCTGTGGTGCTCACATAAACTCAGAGACGCACACCCACGCACACCCAGCAATACACACACACACACACACACACACACACACACACACACACACACACACACACACACACACACACACACACACACACACACGTAAAGATGTACGAACCATACTTAGGTGAAATATGGCACATGCAAGTACGTCCGAAATCCAGTTTTCTATCTACAATCATCTCATTTTGTTTTCACCACGGATGTGCGGGCGTTTGGAGATTGGTCGCGTAGTAGGGGGCTAGGCATCAATGGCTGTCATTTCTAGTTGACATCTATTCTTACTGAGACGTGTTACCTTGCCAGGTGGCTTCCAATCGGTTGCTTGTGCGTTTTTTTGCCGTGGCCTCCGTACTCGTTGCACGTTTCACCTCGTATTACATGGTGTAGAGTTTTGCCGTCATCTATGTGTGTGTGTGTGTGTGTGTGTGTGTGTGTTCAGCCGTGACAAAATACTCCGCACCGGGGATGTTAATGATGGCAAGAAGACGACACCGCGAAGGATAGCAACCGCGCAATTGTGTTTGCTGTCAATTCGTCGTGTGGAGTCAACCCATGTTGCCTGTATTTGTCGCGCTGATTGGGTCATTTTGTTTTTTGTTGGCATGGGGTTAGTCAAGGTGTGGTCGGTGCGCTTTGAACCAAGAACCGTAATAGGGGAATGAAAGACACGGTGT
>JAPMLY010003392.1:0-21814 GCA_026401115.1 Tetraselmis chui | reverse complement strand
GGCCACACACACACATACACACAACCAAAGAAACTGTCATACTTTACTATCTGCAACCACGGGGTCGCATTTCTGCTTCCGAATCCAATCCAGCTGATGATACGGGACAGGCAGATAGAGAGACAGACCGACAGAAAGAAACACACGATGGCATATAGACTCTAGCAAATTAATGCATGTAGTTTAAAGATATGTCGAGCAAACGCAATCACTTTACGAATGGAATTGCTGCTAAGTTTCGTTATTTTGTTGTCCCTGTGACGCGATATGACGTGCAGTGGCACAGCACAGGCGCGGGAAGCAACGTGTCAAACTCCAAAGTTTCCGAGCTGAAACTGGACCACTTGCACCTGCGCGCCCGTCTAACGCACGATGCGCTGCGCAACCGACTGCTATGGGGGGTCTTCATTGTGGCGGTCTCCTGGCGCTTCTTGGACATGTTGGTGCTGGATGGGATTATGGGCTGCTGCGTGTCGCCGCTGCTCCCGTGCGGCACCGGCGATCCTCGCGTGGACGGCAAAGACGCGACCTGCAGCGATTGGTACAAGCTGAGCAGCACGTCGAGCTACCTACTCGGCGTGCTCGTGCTTACCTCCGATTATCTCATCAGATGCTTCCGTCTCGCGCGCCGCTCGGCGCCGCAGAGCAATCATTGGGTGGCTGCCGCGAGCCGAGAGTTTTTCGCGGAGACGGTCGAGGCTGTGCGGGGAACGCACGAGATGCTGTCTTCCTGGGTTTGGGTGGGCGGCACGTTGGTCCTCTGCGCACAGGCGTGGCACCGGGCAGACGCGCTCGTGACGTGCGCCAGGCGAGTGCCGTGCCGCAGTTGTGGATTATGTCAGTGCTTCGGTGTACACGACTACGCATTCATCACTCATACCACAGCTTATTGTTTGACCAGAATATCTACGAAGTAGTATGAGCTATATGGCAAAATGCAAAGGAAGGCACTTGTGTATCTCACGCCATCGCGCTGTATTTCACCCTCGCATTTTTCTCGACCATCAAACGACCAAAGATGGCGTTGTGTGCGCTTTGTCTGTTTTTGCGTATTTTTCTCTTTTATTAACACAGTTTGAAATTTTGAAAAAACGCGAGCAGCGGTGTGTAGGGTTTGAGGATTGTTATTTAGGGTTTAAGGATCGTTATTTAGGGTTTGTGTTTCTTGTCTTAAGATATAGGGTTTATATTGTACTTTGTGAGCGTGTTAGCAAGCTTCAAGAACTTAAATAAACAGGCAAGATTTTTTGGCAACAGGGAGGTTTTCTGCCCTTCGCCTTTTTATTGATTGAAACAGTGCCTTAAACTTGCATTCGAATCAGAATGCGCAATTGATTATTTGAAGTTTTTTCTCTCTCAATGACTCTGATATGAATTTTCAGCAGTTGCAATTTTCGGCTTCCTGAGTTTAAATCAGGAATACTGCTGAATCAAATTACAATTGTGTATTAACATTTTGAACTGATTACTTATATATTCTCTGATAAGGTAAGTGAGCCCTTTAATGAATGAGGAAGTAAAAATAACAAACCGCGCTTCCCACCAAAACCAGCCTGATTTTCATCCGTAGTTTTCTTTCTGGTGACTACATTCGTTTAGACGGACGCTCTCAAATCATCCGTTGCATTTCTTGTTATTTTTCAAATTTATCCCAAATACCGAGGCGCTAGCTTTTGCCCTTTGGCTGCTCATTTGCCAGAAATGCAGCGGACGATCCGCAGTGCGGGGAGCTCAACACCGTGTGCGGCACCACCAACATGACGGACCCCTGCCACCTGGCTTTCCTCTTCGAGTCGCTCATAAACAGCACCAACCTGCTGTGGTCGCTCAACATCGTGGCCACCGTCATCCTGACCCCCTTCTTCATGTGGCAGCCCGTCATGAAGGAGGCCATCCGACGCAGCGGGCAGCGCCGCCTGCGCCGCCTCCTGCAGCTCCCCTGGCTGGCGCTCCCGCCCGTCCTGTTGGCCGCCAGCATAGGGCACTCCTCCCGTATCGACCACATCCACCCCGGCCTCACCGCGTGGGAGCTCACCTTTCACTTTTGGTTCGCCTCCGTCTGCGCGACGTACACGTTCATTGTCGCGCTATGGGGCGGCGTCGTCGCGGCGTCCGTTCGCCCGTTCGCTCGGCTGCTGCAGCAGGTGTACCACTTTATTCGGGGGAGTGACCCCCCAGGCGGCGGGCTAAGCAGCCGACGCACCAGCTGGGCGCTCACTGCTCTGCCGAGTCGAATGTCAGCAGCCCGTCGCACAAACGAAGGTCCGCAGGCGGTACGGGATGCTTGGACAGCGCAGTCCATGGTGTCCCTCAGGAGCTCGCTCTCATTATGGTACAGGTAGGCACGCTCACACTCACACACTCACACTCACACTCACAGAGCCTTTACCCCTCACACACACACACACACACACACCCAACACACGCACTCACACACACACACACTCACTCAAACAGAGCCTTTACCCCTCACAGACTAACACACACCCAACAGGCACACACATACACACACACACACACACACACACACACACACACACACACACACACACACACACACACACACACACGTCGTGACATTTGTGTTTCTCTGTCGGCATGTCTGTCGTTCATTGAAACAAGTGCGGTAAGTTATCATTGCAATGGACTAAATTGAGTCACATCTTCATTCTGCAAGCCGAATTGTGAATTATGCAATTTGGCTTATATAACTTACAAATCGAGACGTGCAGTCGATTAAGATCATCCACCATGTATCCGCTGTCGTTTCATCTTGCCAAACAAAACGCAGTCCACGATGTTGTAGTTACTTTGCGCTCGATGCGTCCGAGTCCTGGTTCCTTATTGTCTCATGTTCGCATCCGCATTTAGGCGAAGCTGTTCTGTTAAGAAACAATATGTTGGGATGTACTTCCAATACCGGATTTCTAAATCCTGGAGTTAAATGCATTTGTATCAGTGCAACGTTTGTTTCACTTGTATTATAGTCGCGTGTGAAGTGACGCTTGGAAGGCCTCACGCAGTATGAAGGGAAAAACATACTCGCTCCGTCGTTGTCCGCTGTCATGCTATGTGAAGGGAATTGTGGAACGAGTGATGAACATTGCCACGCGATGGCATTCCATTGAGGGCGCTGCACTGCGAATATTGGCTGACGCGCTTTACTTGTTTCTCTGCCGGGCAGGAAGGAGGGGAAGCTGAGGCGAATGTTCAAGTTCATCAACGTGAAGGAGGCCAGCGTACGACAGCTGCGCTGCGCGCTCCTCATCTCCAGCGGCATTGTGTGGGTGGGGCTCCCGCTGGGGAGCAGCCTCGGGATGGAGCTCGCGCTGTGGTCGCTCCGCCTGTGTTCCTTGTTTGTGCTCAGCCTCGCACGCGACGAGACAACGACGTTCGAACAGCTTGCGGCCTCTTCTGGTCCCGGCATGGGGCTGCTTGTGCACCGCCGCGACTTGTATCGTGTGCTGAAAGACCTTCGTGCCGGGAAGGACATGTCGCTGGAGCCCGATGTTAGGCGCTTCAAAGCCTCCGCCATCCGGATGCAGGTGACAATTCACTGCCTCGTTGCGCCTCACTCCGTCCATTATTGTCGAACCGTAAACGGTTGAAACGTGCGGGATCCGCTAGGTTGTGTCGATGTGTGTGGTACGCAGATCGAGAGCGTGCGCGTGGGCTAATGGCAGGGTTGTCAGTATCTCAGATCATATGTCGAATATTGGTGGCGTCAATGGGCTACAGTTCCGTCGACTGATAGGACGTCGATGTTTTTTCTAATGGACGATCAAAAATGCCAATTATCTCTTGTGGTGCTGTCATTACTGTCGACGAGCGATGTCTACGTCTTACCATCAATTCTTGTCCGGAGTTATGCAATTCCTGTAATGAGAAGCACTGTGATGGAATTATCAATGAGATGGAGATAAGGCACACGTCGTTATCAATTTATTGAATGTCGATTCGTTTCCGTCTGCTTATTTCTCCGGTGGGTTGCCTCCCGCAGGATGCACTGGCTATTAGTTACCGTTGGCAGCCCGAAGCGCGGCCCATCGGTAAAAGCACCAATATCAACATGAGCGATTTCCAGGTGGACGTCCTCCTGCACGTGCTCTCCAAAGTGTCGCACCTGTACGTGTGGCTCGACATACTGTCGGTGCCACAAGACCCGGGGCTGCTAAAGACGACGCTGCTGACGCGAATGATGGCGGTGTACTGCGGCGCGCACCTCGTGCTCGGCATACGAACGCGAGAAAGTCACCTCTCGCGCTACCACAAGCGCGCGTGGACGCTTCAGGAGTACTGTGCCGCGGCGACGGTGGTAATGGCGGACGAGTGCGGTGATTCCGACGTCGCAGTTACCGAGACGAGCGATAACGCGGCGCCGGACGACATCTGGACTTCCGCGACAGACGATGAGAGGGGATTTTTTCGGGGGCTGCGGGCGGAGGTGCAGCAGGACATCGCCAACTGCCGTCCCTTTTGGCTCTACGGAGGTTTCACCGACGACGTGCCGGGGGCGGAGGTGGAAAAGTTTGTTCAGCGCTACCACCAGCTCTCGTACCTCGTCCACTGCACAAACGAGGAGGACATCATCAGGGCGCTGTGCCCGCTGTTGGCCAATGTGCCGGTATCTTCGCACCGACAGCTCATGGAGCTGTTGCATCAGGCGGGGGAGCGCCTCGGCGTGGATTCGTTTGACGCGACGCGGGAGCGACTCCTCGCGGCGGCCATCAGCTCAAGTAGGCCGGTATAGTAATAACGCGTAGGTAATGCGACTCAGTTCTCATCGATAAATTTACAGCTATTCCGTAGTTCTTGTCATCTCATTGAAGTGGCATAGTACCTTCAGCTGCCTGATGAAGTATCGATTGCGATCGCAAATTGTGTCGTTGCGATTATGGTGGCGTTTCAAACGATGTGACACCGTATATTCGTCTGACGATCCTTGTATCAATAGCAACTATGGTCATTGTTATGCCAGGGAGCATAACACACCTATAGACACCCCTTACTATCCGAACAGTCGACAGATTCTTCGGCATTCAATGACGAAATGTTGTGAGCCTTTCTGTAATCACATGATAACGCATGCCACCCGTCAGACTCAGAGCGGAGAGCATTCATGGCGTACTAACACTTACCGCAATATTTTGCTGCCCATTTTCTGTGTCTGCTGAGGCATGCTTTTACTTATACCAGGCAAGAGAGCGGGCTTGGCTCCAGCATTATCCTGTGTAACTCATTTGCGTGGATACAGACAGCAAGGCAGCTTTGGTATGAATTGCGTCGGAGCAAGCACACTCACCCTACTGTGCAGGACGGCATCGCTTTAGTGGTCCTCATCCGCGACTCCTCTGCATTCTACAATCCCACCCCGCCCACATAGCAGCCCAGACTCTGCACGTGCCCCGGCCCCCCAGTACCTGGTAGTCAGTACGAAGTCTTGCCACTACTTCTGGTAGTGATGTCATCTCGTATAATGACTGAAAAGATAATCGCAGGTGAGGTGGCCTCTGTTGGATGAATTGCGTGAAAGCCCCACACATTCAGTACTGTTATGAAGGACCAAGACAAGAGCAGACCAAGAAATAAGCCGCGACATTATGTGTTGTAGATTACATGTATGAAGCGTTGTTTACCTAGAAAAGACAGTGCCTGTATACTGTAGCCTTTACAGTCGTGACAAGCTCGATTTCATGAGTACTCCATCACATTGGTACGTGTTAGCAAGCCGAACAGTTAGCAGAGCCTCTTTGCGGTCGCTCTGACATGTTCTGTCGGTTTCTTTTTGTCTGCATTTATTCGCAATTCGGTGCTACAGAGAGAGGCTCTCCCATGTCCATTCTGAGTGAAGCTAGGATGAAGGGCATAGTCCCTCAGTAAATCAAAAATTCGCGTGAGGCTGTGTAGTGCGCAGCGAACTGCTGTCCCTGCTCAGTCGGATGAGAGAACGCCACCTCAACGCGCGGAACGACGTACCCCATCATGCACTTGGACCTCGCAGCGTCAACCAGCTTAGATGCGGTGCCCTGCCTCCGGAAGCTCGACGCCACCCAGATCGCTCGAATGCCGCAGACCGCGGGCACAGATACCCCTCCGGATGCAGTCGTGACAACGCCCCCCGTGGCCGGTGTGCTAGCTCTGCCCCCCTCAGAGCGCAATGAAGGTCCAGGAAGGCAGTCTGTTCGATGGTCTTGGGCTGCTGACGCTCCGTCCACAAACGCCACAGGCCTGGCCCGTCGAATCGACTCCATGAGGGCCACCCCGAGCACAGCATGTTTCTTCGATACGTACAAAAATGCCTGGCAACACAAGCAAGAACGGAAGTTATTTCATTTGGGCCTCATTCTATTTCCTGAGCGTCGGCCTTTTCTTAGCAAACATAATCACTTTTAACAGTTCATCGATTCCCCCCCCCCCCCCTTTCCTTTTCTTGGTGTGTGTGTGTGTGTGTGTGTGTGTGTGTGTGTGTGTGTGCGCGCGCGCGCGCCCGCGTGCGCATGTTTAGATTAGGAGTGAGGGCGGTACAATGAGGGCAGCCAAGGTCACAGGAGAACCCCACGGACCTTAGACTCGACATTTTGCAGCCATCCATGTGGCGTTCCAAGCTCTGCCTCGATATGGTCGCACAGCTCCTTCACCTGAAATGAATAAGCCAGGTTACATCGGGTGACAGGGATGAGACCCGAACCGTAGTGCAAGCTTCCCCCCATTCAGAAATATGCACGTGCAAAGTTTACCTTTTGCCGGTGACTTGCCGGGTCCCCAGGGAGGATCATCAGAATGTACCCCGTAGCATCGGTGAATAACACACGGCCGTTCTTCAGCCCCTGCAGGTTAAATCGCCATCACTGAGATCGCTGGAAGCACACTCATTAGTATTAACATAGCGTCAGCAACCTGCATAACAAGTAATTTTGAAGATACTCTGTTTCCTTCACTTGCCTTGAATGCAAACCCCTTTACAGCCTTCCGATGATACTCCGAATGAACTTTTTCGTCAGCCTGCTCACCCTTCGCATACATGAGGCCGCAGACAGGGCACTTGGATACAGAAAAATCCGCCTGCGGCCACATTATCGGCAGTTTCAGTGGGCGTACCCACGAATGAGAAACGCAGCCGGGTGTGGGGATGGATAGATCTCGCACCTGGCCAAGATCAAGGTGCAATTGCCTTAATGGCTTGGACACGGATTCGGGAGCAGGATTTGGCTTTTTATTCTCTTGTCCCCATCTAAGCTGAGCGAAAGCTCCTTCAGAGCGAAGAGCCACAGCTTTCCGTTTGAACAGGAGTGTGCTTTCACTGGTGTTCTGTGAAGCGCAAGCTCCAGTTTGGGTAGGCACTAGACCGCTAGCCGCCCTCCCCTCTCCGAGCATTTGACTTTCCAGTGCAAGCAAAATAACCACTCAGCATTTCCGCACGCCATACGACAAACAAAGCATTTCCTGCTGTTTTCCTTGGTTCATGGGAAGTGTGCATGGTTCAGCATGGACGTAAATCACGCAGGCAATGCACGCAATATACATGGTAATCAAAGTTGTAGCCGCTCACCTGGTACTGGACTGAGTGTGGCCACCCCCAGCCGGATTTGCAGAGCAACTCCGTGTGCCAGTAGACGGCTCTGCTTGTGCACTGAGTGCCCTGTTCTGACGGGGATCATACATTTTCGGTTCAAAAGAGCTCTGCAGGCTGCCTGCCCTATGCTCCGCTGAGACCTCTCTCGAAGACGAAAACCCTGGAAATACCGCCACGACTCCACGCGAAGAGATACCAGAAGGGAGTTCCTGCTTCCGAGTACTGATGGCCGCATTACCACTTCCCAACGCGTTGTATACTCCCCTGCCTGTTGCTGATGGTATATCAGCTGTTTCAACTGCGCTCTCACCAGCCCTACCTCGGTCCAACCCACTCAAGGTGTGGCTACTTGGCGTGCATTGACCGAGTTCCAGGCCAGAATGCAGACGCTCCGTTCCATACCTACTCCCACTCGCCACTGGAATGCTGATACCTTTGCCCCCTGCTCTAAAAATGATACCACTTGGGGCGCCTGACTCCTCTGATGAAATAGGGTGGGAGCTTGTGCATGGTTGCTGTTGCTTGGCAGTGACGGCCTTCTCTACGCCTTCCACAGGGGATATGCCTGGTGTGCTGGGTGCCACAGGCGTTGTTTGCAGTGTAGAAGCTACTACAGCTACAGCTTGTGCTGTACTCTCAACCTGTTGGCTGCCATTTTGCGGTGCTGCCCTATCCTTTGTTCTGAAAAAAGTCGTCAGCGACAGCTGCGTTGTCATTTCTCACCGCATCTGAAGCGCAGCCAAGCCTTGCCCCTCGCAAGCCCTTAATAAAACGCTCTCTAGAGAACCGGCATTTTTACAGGCAAGCGCCGCCTTGGCCCCTGAGTCGATCAGCGCAGTCAATATCGCGGCGTTGACGGCTCCTGCCTCGGCCCGTCCGAGGAAGCTGCCGCGCGCGGGAGAACGACGAGCAGAGGGAAAACCCGCCCACGTTGAACGTGCCCAACAGCGTAAAAAGTAAGCTTGCAAAATTATCTGCTGCAATATTCCGTATTTTCCAGTTGCTGCTTTCCCACTAGAAGGTGCACGCTGTTGCTGCGGACGACAGCTGTGTGAGGGGAAGGAGAAAGACAGAACCTTGCAACGGCGCAAGTATTTTTACCCACAGCAGCACGCGCTCCGCCAATAAAACTGTGCTTCCGCAGTGGCTGTAGCAGGCGCGAACGTACAGTATTCATATTTTGGATTTTACGCACGGAATGTGGGTACCGTACCAGTAGTTGCCCGCTGTCCAGTCTTAGCGCCATAATAAGAAATAAGGATGCTTTTTCTTGTAAGAAATTTTAAAGTAGAAGTAAGGATGCAGCTGCGCTGGACATGGGAAATCCGACGACCGGACGGGCATGTTGTAAGTAATTCCTAATGTAGATTAGTTACAGAGAGCTAATGTATGCTCTGATAGAAGTCCTTATGTACAGGACATCATCTAGAGTGCCTGAGCACGATATCACGAACTAGCGTATAGACAGCTAACAGCTATAGCTGAAGCTACTTCTCTTGTCTCGACACCAGCCGTCACCCAAGGCTGGTTGTGTAGCGTACCTGTAACCAGCACACCGCAAGTTACATTGTCTTCCTTATCGAACCGTGCATACCACGTTCAACAGGGCAGGGCAGACCTTTCCTGGTCAGTGCCGGGAATGCATTCATGTTTGTTTGCATGTCATTGGAAGGTTTTAGTTGGTGAAAGCAGTGTTGGTGGTGTGGCATGCCTTCCTGTTCCTCGGGCTTAGGTTTTTTCCTCCTTTTTTTTTTTTTTTTGCTTGGTGGCCTCCACTGCTTTTTCTTGTAAGAATTTTTTCTTTTAGTTGGTGAAACTCCAACACTCCAACATCCGCGAAATCATCCGTGAAACTCCAACACTGGCCTCGTGTGGGGTTAGCGCAGTACGTTGCGGTTCTCGTACAATGGTAATGGTACGTGATGTACTCACACGAGCGTCGCCTACCCGGTCCGGGAGCATGATCGATGATGAGTTTGAGGTTTGTTTCGAACTTCTGCTCTCCGTCATGCTTGCAAAACGCCGCCTGTGGAGGGTGCCGGTGCGGATTCCCTGCCCGTCCCATATACATGGGGCGCAAAAAAAAAAAAAAAAAAAAGGGGGAAATCCGTTGATACAGATCTAGTGACTTGGGGGTAGCGTGAGGGGTTAGGGCTACAGGTAAGTGCCGGGAAGTTAGGGTTTCCCTCCCTGCTCGTCTCTTACATGTACACATTTTAAGGCCGGTTCTTAGATGAACTTAGCCACCATCCGCGAAAGATGAGATGTTAAATCCGTTGATACACTACATGTACCTGTACACATGACAGAGAATGATACATGTAATCAGACGACCTGATGTTTTCTCGGCTTGCTACATCAATTTCGTCAGATTGTGTGGCAGGACGGTAGGTAACTACCCGTGGCTAGAGAGTGTACCCCAGACCGGTAAAGTAACGAGAGTATCGAAACAGTACGGGAAAGGGGATGCACGCCCGTAGCCCCGCCAGCGCACTGTAAATTACAAACCGTACATATACAGCTACGCCCAATTATGGCGGCTACAGGCAAAGAACCGTGTAAGGTGGCCTATGTCCCCATTACATGCGGAAGGCGTCGATAGCCGGTCGAGGCACGCTAGGCTGTAACGGCAACGCAACCACTCATGTCTTTTGCAGGAGTGGACGTCGAAGCAGGGAGTAACCCCTGCACTGACCCACCAGCCTAGGTACGAGAACCGACTACCTAAAACCTCCCATTGGGGGACTAACATGGCGCGAGAAGCAGGGTTCAATCAAACTAGACGCTAGGGTCTCCATTCTTCAGGGTTCGTCATTCTTCAAGGGGCGAACTTGTAATCACCCCCGGGTCGGGGGGGCGGGGGGTGATTAGAGTACCGACTCCGAACTGAGGAGGTACGCTGCGGTCGCTACCACTATATACCTTATAGTGTGGTAGCGACCACAGCTGGATGACACTACATTTCATCCGCTGTGCCAAGAAAACCGGAGTTTCCTCGTTTACGTACCGTATCGAGGAAACCCTCGTGTTTTCTCGGCTTGCTACATCAATTTCGTCAGATTGTGTGGCAGGACGGTAGGTAACTACCCGAACATCAAGAGATCAGTGTCCGGTCTGGGGTGCGCTGTCGGGGAGACACGGGGTGTAGGTGGGTTGGGTAGAAGGGGCGTTGCCTTATTTAGTGTGGGTCGTCGTCAGAGCTCTCGTCCTCACGAGCGAGGGACAGTATTGCTCGGGTGACGGACAGGACGTGAGTCTCGTCCATGCCCATGTAGCGTAGTTGGGAGGAGGCGGAGCGCCATCCGCCGTGCTGGCCCCAAATCGCGAACGGGATGTCCGCGTTGGCCGCGGCGGATGCTCCGCCCCTGCGACTGGAGTGGGTGCCAAAGCGGGCGAGGAAGGCGGCAGGGGGCAAGGGAGTGGGAAGGAGGGGGCCCATCCACCTCGCCAGGTAACGCATGTAGGCCTGGTAGCTTAAAGGAGTGGGGAGGGGTTCGCACGCGTGGTCTCCTAGGCGCAGTAGGGCGGTGCCACAGAATGCTGGGAAAACCCATTTAAGGGGGGAAGAGAAACGGGCCATAACTGTTCTGTACCGGGACGTGAGGTCGAAAACACAGTAGGGGCTACCGGGAAGTTTGGCGACGCGGACAACTCCGTGGAGTTTGTGTTGGTCGTTTTTTCGTTTTTTAAAACGTAGTTCCATGTATGAGCCGTGGAAGGAGACGTCCTCCCACAGTAGATTGGCTGCGTCGCTGTAGCGGCAGAAACCTGCGAAGCAGATAGCTGCCATCGTGGCAATTATCCACGAGCTGAAACCGGTGCTGTGTTGGCACCTGTCGTTAATTAAAGAGCAGACATTCGCCCAAGTGAAGGGCTCCTTGTTATTACGCACGGCTAGGCCTAGGCTTCGCTTGGCGGCCGATCTCACCATGGTGCACGGGAGGGACAGGGTTGGGCTGGGAAAAAGGTTAATTCTTTGCATCTGTGAGATAGCTGCGGAGGCCGTGCGGATAGCTGCGTAGCTGCCGGAGGGTCGGCGGTTAGTGCGGTCCTGAAGGAACATAGCGACGATTGCTTATGGGGCGGGTAGGGGGCGTTGGGGTGGGGTTTTGCGCTCGCAGAAGCGGACGAACTCGTTCCAAGCGTATCTATACACGCAGTTGGTGCTACGGGCCCAACATTCGGTCGCGGAAGTTCGAACGTTATTAAAAAGGCACCAGCGTAGGGAGTAGAATCGGGGGACCTGGTGGTTGAGGTCGGAGGCGAACCGGTCGCAGGAGTGTAGGCCCCATTTTAGGCTGGGCCTGTTGAATACACTGGGAACCAGCTGCCAGTCATCTTTGTCCTCCAGTTTGGAAATGTCGTCTGCGTCCGTGTTTTCGGTTCTCGGGACCCATACGACGGACAGAGTCGCGCCGATAGCGGTACATAGCGCGAAGATTTTCTTAGATATAGAGGTCATCGCTAGGCTGGACCTGGAGCCGACCCGAATTACCGGGAGCATGCTCTGGTTATCGACCAGAACCTGTACCTTTTTACCGGTGCAGACGCCGGCCAGAGAGCGGAGGGTGAATAGCAGGCCGTTCGTTTCACTCTGTGTGTAGACGACTGCTCTCTTTCCCAATCGAGGAAGAAGCCGTGGGCTTCAGCGTAAGGGTGGTCGGGGGCCCCTCTGCAAAGGCCGCCCCAACCAATGCCGGAGGCGTCGCATTCTAGGAACACTGTGGGGGTTTCGTCCTTAGTGGGGTAGATCCGGCCCCGAAAGCGGTCCTTCGGGAGGTTTCTCCAGAAAAGGAGCTCTTCTCTTCCGTATGGGGAGATAGCCACGTGATGGCCCAAGCGGGCCGCGCTGTTGATGTCGGCGAAGAGGGCCCTAGTATACAGGCGGGCAGGGTCGCCGAGGGCGAGGCCCATAGAAATAATTTTTCCTGTGACGCTCGCGATTTCGCGTGCGGTGTGAGCGCGTGTGCGACCGCCGAGCAGGGATTCTATCCATGTTTGCGCGGAGTGCCACCTCTTAGAGGGGACCGTGAACAGGCCTTTAGCTGTGTCGATATCGAACCCGAGGTGGGTGATGCATGTGTTGGGAGAGAGGTTCGACTTTCCGTAGTTAATATTGACGTGCGCTCTTTCTGCGTCGGCAATCACGGTCCGGGAAATTTTGTTAGCCTCGGCGACTGAAGAGGCCACGAAAAGCCAGTCGTCCAGGTAGGCTAGCATACGGATGCCATGCCCTCTCCAGTGGCGGACTAGGACGCCCATGACCTTGCTGAATACTCTAGCGGCATCCGAGAGGCCGAAGCATAATACCCGCCAGGTGTAGAAGCGGCCGCGCCAGGCGAAGCCGCTATACGGCGTAGCGGAGCTGTGGAGGCGGACATGGTAGTAGCCCTGTGTCAGATCCTTGCTAGTTAACACGTCTCCCGGTTGGCTTAGTGTGGCCAGGTCGGAGAGAGACTCCATCCGGAACGGGGTTTTTCGTAGCCAGAGGTTGACTTTTCTTTGGTCGCAAATAAGACGGAAGCCGCCGTGTGGTTTTGGAACCACGCCTAGCGGGCTGACCACGCGGGGTTGGGTGCTTTCGAGCCTGATGTGGCCGAGAGGGAGTAGTAGATTGATTTGCTCGTCGACGAAGGCCGCGTTGTCCACCGCTGAGGGGTGGTTAGGGGCGTGGCTGGGAGGGGCTGGGTCGGACTCCTTGTTCATTTTGTAGCCGTGTTTTATCCAGTCTCGGACTACGGCGTCCCTGTCGGGGTCTGTGATTGAGTCCCAGAACCGCCAGCCTTTGCGGATAACGCCAGCTGACTGCAGGGGAGCGGCTGGGTCGACCGCAGCTTCGTGTGGGGGTGCCAGTGCAGATTGCGAGGCGGAGACTGCAAGAGGGGGGGGGGGGGGGGGGGGGGGGGGGGGGGGGGACAGTGGAGGATGCTGTCAGGCCATTGCGGCGGGAGGGTGTAATATTGGCATCATAGCGAATATTTACAAAGCGACTGGGTCGCTGGCCACGGGAAGCGTGGAAACTGGGAAGCAGCTAACTCTGGGGGAAAGCTACGCCTTTAAGAGGCGGACAGACTCTAGTTGTACTAGGAGGTCACCAGTGGGGATGCTGGGATCGAGGCATAGGCCTCGCCCCGGAGGGCTAGATACGACGCCTATGAGGAGGCGGATCTGAAACTTGGTTTTCGTTTTGTAGGATGCAGGGTGGGCTAGCGGGCAGAGCCAGGGCATTTCTTGGAGAAGTGTCCTTTCTTCTTGCATCTGTAGCATGTAACCTCTGACGGGTCGCTCGGTCTAGGGTTGTTAGCAGCGCTGCGTCCGCGACGGTCGGGGTCGCTCCGGGGCTCCGATCTCTGGGGTGGTTGAGCTTGGGCTCGCCTTGCTGGACGGGAGGGCCTGGATGACGAGCTTGGGAGGGAGCGAAGTGTCCTTGCTGTGTCGATCGCCTTTTTTAGCTTCTTGTTGTCGGCTGACCCCTTCTCGCCTAGCAGGTCTTCTTTGGCAAATAGCTTGGCAATTTCTTGCCCGTACTCGTGTTCCACGTGCAAGGTCTTTGCCTTTTGCTGATTGAGTGCGACATACTGGCCGCTATAGAGGCTATCGCTAATAGCGCTGACAACAGATTAGCGGGAGAAGCGGGAGAGCTAGGCTCAATCGGGGAATCATTATTGATATTAACTTGAAGGTCAGCAATAGGGATAAAAGCTGAGTCGTAAATATTGAAGACTAGGTTTAGATCAGACTGAAGGTCTCTGGCAACAGCTGCGCGCCGACGGTGAAGCTTACCGTCTCTGTCAAGCCAGCCGTCGGGGGGTTCTTGAACGGTTCTGTCCGCGATATCCTCATGGGGAGCGGGGCGTTTTCCTTTGCGGTCTTCTGGAAGGGGGGACTCGGAGGGAACTCTTGCAGCCTCTGGATCGCGAGAAGTTGAAGCCGTGGCAATGGCTGCCTGGAAAAGAGCGTTAGTGCGAGCTTCTGCGGACAGCAGCGAATTCCGAGTTGAATCTACTGTTAGGCGATTAAAAACGGTGTCTTAGCCAGAGAGGGTGATTAGAGTACCGACTCCGAACTGAGGAGGTACGCTGCGGTCGCTACCTCTATATACCTTATAGTGTGGTAGCGACCACAGCTGGATGACACTACATTTCATCCGTTGTGCCAAGAAAACCGGAGTTTCCTCGTTTACGTACCGTATCTAGGAAACCCTCGTGTTTTATTTTGTGTTAGGATCCTTACTGTTCATTTATTTTTTTCTTATAGGTTTTTCCTCCTCTTTTATTTTTGCTTGAGTGGTCTCCGCTGCTTTTTTGGTCAGATTGAGTTAAATCTAGAGGTTTGCATAACCAACTCCCATGTGTACGGGACAGTAACACTAGCGGTAAGTGTAACCGTTAATATCGGCGCGTCGCACCTGCAGGGCAACCACCTTGCCCTAGTAGTTAGACGCAACCGACGACCATAAGACTTCCCCAACGGTAAGCTCTAGCTAGCCCTCGCCTCATAAACTAGAACTAGCCACGAGCCTGACACTCTTTGCTTTCGCGCTCAGCCAATCTAGGCTTCGCGCGAATGCAGTCTCGACTCTAGTAGTCGAGCAGGGTGTCAATTTACCATCGTCCCATGCGCACTCAAGCGTCACGCGACATTTCCCTTCGTTCAGTTACGCACCCCCGCACCATGCACGATGAGCAGCCTACAACCGCAGCGGCGGCCGATCCTCACGCTACTTCAATTGAGCACCGCACAGCCGAACAAATTCGGACGGCAGTGTTAGCTTCGGAACAACGGATTACTGAGCAGTTTTTGGCGGCTAACGTTGCCTTACTCGCGCCGCTCCAGCAACCGGCATCACCACCCGCTTCTACAGATCGACAGCACTCCATTCCCCCCGACGCAACGCCGACGGAGGGTGGTAAGGCGTCCCCTGATCCACCTATCGACATGCTTGACGACAAACCCGAACACATCGTTTCCAAGTTCGTCAACTTCGCCTATTACGGCGAAGTGATTCCTGCCGGGCTCGAACGTCCCCCACGTGACGTCGAGGAACCACGTCTCTAGACTCTCACATACGACACAGCCCGCGCGCTTAGCGACAAGCGCACACAATCTGCCTACGACGAGTATCTCCACATCGGCTGCTATGCCTTCTTCGACAGCTGCGCCGACGCGGCGATTAGCGAGGGCATGGAACACGCTCTCGAACGGCCCACCTCTATCAATAGAGCAGACGGCGGCGGTTGCCCTTATCAGAGCGGATCATCGCACCCACACAGCGACGGAGGAGGCCCGTACTCGATTGGGCTTCCTCCGCCTCACCAAGGGCAGACAAGCGAACTCTCATGCGGACCGCGTCTTCGCGGAATTGGCCCACGAGCGTTTCTGCCGCCCACGCCCTACCGCGATCTCCGGCCCACTGGATGCGCTACGCCAAGCTTTCGGCGCCCGAGCGCTTGAAGCCAACCTTCACGCCGCCAGCAAGGCGGCTGCCGGCGCAGCCTTCGCCAAGATCACACCGGACATGCCGCCCCGTCCCGACGCCAAGGCCCGGAAAGCCGCCGCCGACGGGCGCAAAGCAGCAGCAGCAGCAACAACGGCAGCCTCGCGCACCACTCCCTCCACAAAACCGGGCGACTCCGCACGTCCACCACTCAGGAAATGATGGTGTGGTCCGCCGCGCCAATTCCTGCTCCCGGTCATCTCCCTTCGTGCGACATCGCGTGCGACGAAGATGGCGGGAGTGGGAGCACATCGGCGCGAGCGGCCATGTTCTAAGTTGGATCCGCCATGGAGTTCGCGTCAAGTTCAAACAAGGCACACGCCCACGACCGTTCCACCACGGCGTCTCTATGCTAGACGCTACACCAGCCCAACTCGAGTTCCTAGACTCGGAACTCCCACGTTTCGAGGCATGCGGAGCGTGGGAACGCGCACACAACTCCCGCTGCGTGTCTCGCATGTTTCTGGTCCCTAAACTTGGTCACAACCAATGGCGCATGATCATCGACCTCCGCGTGCTCAACCGCTATTGTTCCGAGCTCCCGATGACATGCGAGACCCTGAAACACCTAAGCCACTTGTCCCGCCTGGGCGACTACTTTGTCTTCCTCAACCTCACCGACGGGTACTACACCCTTGGCATCCGGGAGGAAGACCGCGACTACTTCACGGTCAACTACCGCGGCACCTTCTGGCGCCTAGCTTGCCTCCCGATGGGATGGTCAGGCTCGGCCTACTACTTTTGCAAGCTCACACAAGTTCTTACGAACTACCTCCGCCGCCCCCCGCCACACACACCTACGACCACCTTTTCAAGCGCGCGCCCGTCCAAACGATTCTACGAAACGCACGGTGGCGCGGCACCCGCCTCCTTCCCTACATGGACGACTTTCTGTTTTTGGCCAACTCCTACGGCGCTACTATGCTCCTTCGTCAGGGCGTGCCGTCGCCCGCACGTTTCTTTTTACGCGAATTGCACAACGTCCTAGCCACCCGCAATGGCTGGGGGGGCCGTGTCCACCTGACACACCAGCTCAAGCGCGACCTCGAATGGTGGCGAACAGTCCCCACCCAAAATAACGGTCGGTCCATCTACATGCCAATCGAGACTGCCTACCTCCACGCCGACTCCAGCGACTGCGGATGGGGGGCCGTTCTGAACGACGACCCCAATTACCAAGCACGCGGTTTTTGGTGCGCGACGGACCGCCTACAACACATCACGTGGAAGGAACTCCGAGTTGTACGGCACGCCGTGGAGTCTTTCCTACCCCAGCTCAAAGGCCGGCACATTCTCATGAACGAAGACAACACCGCCGTGGTCGCGACGCTCACCAAACTAACCACACGGTCACCCGTCATGATGACCGAGCTGCGCCGCCTATGCTACCAACTTGACACCAACGACACTCACATTCGGCCCCGCTACATCCGTTCAGCTGCCAATATCTAGGCAGATACTCTCAGCCGCGAAATGGACACCGAGGACTGGCAGCTCAACCCTCACCTATTCGCCCATCTTCAATCCCGGTGGGGACCTCACACTATCGACCGCTTCGCCTCTATACTCAACACTCAGCTCCCGCGCTTCAACGCAATATGGCGTGACCCGCAGTGCGAGGACGTCGATTGCCTCCGCCTACCCGACGTTGCGTGGCGGTGTGAGAACAATTACTGCAACCCCCCCTAGACCGCTCCACCGACCCGCCAAACTGCGCCAGTCGAGCGCAACCGCTACCATCGTCGCACCCTACTTGCCCAACATAACGTGGTACCACGACCTACAAAGACTTGCCACCGCAACCTTACACTTCCCGGCGTCACGCGACATGTTCTTTCCCGGCAGGCTCGGCAAGCGCGCGGGGGTAAGACCACCCGCATGGAGCATCGTGGTTTTTCTTGTAACACCCACTCTTGGCTCTACACCCGTTGCGGTGCCATAGGCAAGGCCCTACGCACCGCTCAGGTGGATCCTACCACGCCCCCGTCAATGAGGCTACGCACCGGCCCACCGCGAGACCGCCGACACGTCGCTTCTTCTCACGCCCATGGTCATTGTGGCGGTTAGCCTCTGAAAGCTAAACGCTAGCACAAATCTGTTCTAGTCTGTCTAGTTCTGTTGTTTCAAGATGGCAAAATGATGTTGTCGAGAGGCAATGGTGAAAGATGTTTCACTGCTGTACTTAGGCAGTAGATGTTGTAGGTGAACAAAGGAATTGTTAAAAGGTTCTGTCACCTCCCTCTACTGCACTGGGCTTAAATAGGTTTCAGCCCAGACTGGCTACGCCTGCAAGCTACGCTTACGTGTCAGGCGTTAGCGCTGTCTAACCGTCGTCATCTGCCTCGAGACGCGGCATGCCTAGCATTGGGTTTCACGACGCGGCTCCTTCTGCATCGAAGAGCTCGTTCTGGAGCGTCATTTGGCTAGTTAGATTAATTATGCATATCTGTACGTACCGGGAGGTACTGGTCGTACTGTAGCATCATCACCATTACAATATTGCAGTAGCGACGTACCTACGAGTATACGTCCGTCCTGTGGAAAAGCACGAATTGGAATCCGTAACGAGTACATGTACAATGTCCTGCAATGTACTGTTGCAGGACTGTACTCGTCACACTCGTACCCTCCCCCTCTTGACAGATCAATGAGGCCGCCGCAAGGCAGACCTCCGTGGTCTAAGCTCCTTTACTGAATCAGTTAATGGGACTCAGGAATGCGCGCTGGATGAGCGTGCATGAAGTCAGTGTACGCCTGAGTCTTGGCAAAATTGTGCCATTGGGGCGTCTCCAAGAAATTTTGTAACGCGATTGTCCGGTGTACCTCGTTCAATCGGTGCCAGACAGGTGGAATGTCGTCATCACTGAAGTGCGTCATGAAGAGCAGAGATGTATTTGCCTCGTCGCCCAGGTAGCGACTTGATGCACACAGCAGAGATGTGCGAGACGTTGAACTCTTCATCGTCTCCTTCAGGTACATTCACCGGGACAGTTGGTCGTAGTGGAGCAGTAGCACAGGGTCGTAAGTTGTTAACATGGAACACATGATGTAAGCGTACTGTCGCTGGTAGTTTCAATCTGTAACTGTGTTTCCCAATCTACTCCTTCATTGGAAAAGGGCCAAGCTGTCTGTCTCTGAGTTTCCGGTTTGGTTGTCCTCGCAGAAAAAGGTTTGCTGTGACGACTGACACCTTGTCTCCCTTAGCGAAGTGTGGCGCTGTAGACGGTTCTGTGCGCGCCTGCATCTCGTCCTTGTGTAGCTGTAACACTGAGCGTACCAAGGTGTGTAGTTCCTGTAACAATCTCAACCGTTCTGTTGCGTCTTGCGAAATTGGAATCGACGGTCGCATGCTGAACAGTAGGTCAGGAGGCTCCTCAGGAGAGAACCCAAAGTTAGCCTCGAACGGTGTGTGCTCAATTCCAAGTGCACGCGAAGCGTTGTACGCAAACTCCACTTGCGGTAGAAGTGTCGACCAATCAGAGCCATCATAGCAACAGAAGCAACGAAGAAGCTGCTGAAATGTGCTGTTCACTCGCTTTGTCAACCCGTCTGTTTCTGGGTGTCTGCTGGAAGACATGTTCAGACGCGTTCCAAGGCGTCTCCAGAGTGTCTGCCAGAAAGCGCTGACAAATTTCGGGTCGCTGTCGCTGATCAGCACACGGGGAAGTCCATGTAAGCGGTAGACTCCATGTAAAAACAAAGTGGCAGTTTCTTCGGCAGTAATCGACTCTGTACATGGCAGAAAATGGGCCATTCGAGTTAGATGGTCTACTACAATCAGCACACTGTTAAAGCCGTTGCTCTCAGGCAAGTGTGTCAGGTAGTCAAGTCCAACTGTGTGCCACGGTCTGGGTGGAACAGGTAATGGGTAAAGAGTCGCAGCCATCTGCGGTCGAATCTTCGCTCGTCGACACACGACGCAGCGTTCACAGAAATCTTTCACGTCTTGGCGGATTCGTTTCCACCAGAATCTGTCGAGTGCTTTAGCAAGAGTGCTAGCAACTCCTCTGTGACCCGCTGACGAACTTTCGTGCAGCTCTGTGATCAATCTCAGTCGGAGCTCAGAGTTCTGTGGAATACAGAGGCGATTGAGACGCCAAAAGTACCCGTCTCTGGCTTCTATCCGACTGTCTCTTGTCCACTTACCATCGTCTCCATAAAACGAATCTTGTGAGAACCCCTCGCGAATGAGATCAGCGAACTCATGGCTGAGCTGCAGCGCGTCAACAGTCAGTGAATTTAACTGTGCGTCTTCAAACAATATCTGGGACTTCCGTCGTAATTCTCGATCTGACGGAACCTCGCCATCCCAAAAGAAGGGTACTGTGGCCTGAGGTACGAAGTCTGGACGCCGGCTTAACGGGTCAGCTTCGTTCAGAGCTCCCTTGCGATATGCAAGTGTCATCGAGCCCACAAACGGTTGCAAATCCCGCAGGTATCTTGCTTGCCGCTTGTTCAACCTGTTGTTCGGTTGCCTGAGCAGATGTCGCAGTGTGTCGTGGTCTGTTACGACAAGGAACTTAGAACAGCCTTCAAGATAACACCTCCAATGCTTGACAGCTTCGCATACGGCCAAAGCTTCTAAGTCGTGAATTGCATTATAACATTATTATTAATATTATTATTATAATTTGAATCCGTAACGAGTACCTGTACAATGTCCTGCAATGTACTGTTGCAGGACTGTACTCGTCACACTCGTACCCTCCCCCTCTTGACAGATCAATGAGGCCGCCGCAAGGCAGACCTCCGTGGTCTAAGCTCCTTTACTGAATCAGTTAATGGGACTCAGGAATGCGCGCTGGATGAGCGTGCATGAAGTCAGTGTACGCCTGAGTCTTGGCAAAATTGTGCCATTGGGGCGTCTCCAAGAAATTTTGTAACGCGATTGTCCGGTGTACCTCGTTCAATCGGTGCCAGATAGGTGGAATGTCGTCATCACTGAAGTGCGTCATGAAGAGCAGAACTGTACGAAACTGCGAACCTCCTTCTGCGTCTTGGGCACTGGCCAGTCTGCAACGGCCTCGACTTTCTTTGTAGAAACCGAAATTTTACTGGTTGACTCAGTCCTTGACCCTCTGCATGCACGATTCAACTTCACATTGGAGGGATGTGCTGATGATGAAGGTCTTAACTCGCACGGTGACTTACCTCAGTGTTCGCCGAGTGACTCGATTCTAGACAGAGATTTGTCAGGAGAACGGGTGTTCATCAACCCACCCTGGGAGTTAGTTGAGCAGATTGCGCAGCATTTTGAGGACTGTCGTCGAACATCTCCGACATCTACGATGGCTGTGTTTGTACTACCGAAATGGGCGAAATTTACTCGAGTGACTAAGCACTGGAAACTCTACCAAGAATTCCCTGCGAGGACACAACTTTTTACTCGTCAGTCACTGGAGAACCCAGCACAACAGGAGGTGGTTGCTCCAGCTCAGTCATCCTCTTTGGCTGATACTTTCCAATCCCTCTTAGGGACCGATACTTTAGGGGTCACAACCATCAGCCTACTCAGTAACTCACTAGCGTTGTCTAAGTATGCGAACTACGACAACGCCTTACGCCAATTTTTCGCTTTCTGTACAGAGGAAAACCTCCCCCCGCTACAAGCCACTCCAGCCATCATGGTTCGCTACAATGCTTGGTTAGGCTTTCTCGGCACAGTGGCTGCCAGCTCTATGCAGCCATGTTTTTCAGCGGTGAACAAGCACTTCCGCGACCACCAGCTACCACCCATCGCTGTC
>JAPMLY010003391.1:0-19185 GCA_026401115.1 Tetraselmis chui | reverse complement strand
TGTAGTGATGATTAGTGGTAATAGGCACAGCTCAGAGCGTAGAATTGCGATAACTAGAAGCCGCGGACATGCAGTTGTAATTAGTTTGTGCGCGCGCGTGCGTGTGTGTGAGGGAGATAGAGCGAGGGTGTGCGTTTACGCGTGAGGGTGAGCGAGGAGAATATGCTGAAGGGGGGTAAACAAAGATTATGGCTCAATACTAGGCTAACACCCAGGTGAATGGTTCGTGAATCGGTGGCAGTAATTGGGATGCGCAAACGCTCTTACGCGTACGAGTGTTTTTTGTAATTATGAAATTATGATATAATTGTGTTGGGACATCTACCGCCGGGTACATCCTGTCCGTGCTCATCTTGTTCTTCTTGCAACCATGATTATTTACCGGGTACAGGTACCCGTACTATGGTTAATGTTCTTGCTGCATATCGTTTCGCACTTGTGTACATACTGAGCACGGACAGGGAAAATGGGAGGGGAAACAACAGGGCAAGAGTGACAGGAGGATCACGGAATCCAAAGCACGTTAAAATGAAGCACTACATTGTGCACAAACCTAGCAGATAAGGAAACTCCTAGGCCACGCCGAGAAGGCAACACGTGGAGGCGACAAGCGGCGCCTCACGCGCCGCTCGAGGAAGCACGGGGACGCTTGTGGCCCATGGCGCGGGTGAACAGCGCCGTGGCATGAGAAGGCATCCCAACTGAGGTAGAAGCGGCCTCCGCGCCGTTTGCGGCGGCGGAAAAACCGCGCAAGACGTTGACCGCGCGAGCAACATGGACGGCGAGAGAGACCTTTCGACGCCAAGAGGCCAACAACTTGCCCACGTGCATCCCTTTAGAGGCGGCTGCCTGCTTGGCTAGCTCCGTCAAGAAAGCGGTGGCGGCGCCCGCCGGCGGCGCAGCGGCGGCGGCCCCGGAGAGGGGTGCGCTCGCAGGCCCGTCGGCACCTACCTCTACCTCCACGCGGTGGGCGCTGGTAACCCCATAGCCGTGCCAGGCCTGGCACGGTAGGGGGCTGAACGAGGTACCGGCAGCTGCGATCCGCGGGATCAGCAGCTGTCGGGAAGCCCCGTACGGAGGGTTTTGGAAAAACATAATATCCGTACACCAGCACAGGGATCTCCCGCTCGGCCTGTCCGATATGTCTTTTCGCGACTAAATACTCATAGATACTCTCCCGACGATGGGGCGGGGGCGGCGTTTGCGAAATATTTTTTGGCGCAAAGGGGTACGGACGGATCAGCGGAGGGACGAGGGTGTTGGAGCTGGCGGCGGACAGCTGGGAAGCAGCGCTAGGGACAGCGCTCGCTAGCAGTCGCCAGCCCTGCGAGAGTCTTAAGTCTCCCCTGGGGGCGAGGCCTGATGCTACGCAGGACGGAGGTGGGTCGCAGCCGGAGGAGCGGCACGGTCTGGCGGCGGCGGTCCTTAGGATCGCCCGCCGCCGGAAAAGCCCGGTACGGGGGGTTTTTGGAAAAATTCCCGTACCCACCATCTTTTGAGGACCGGCGACTCGATCCCTGTGTTCTTCCAACCCCTTCCCTAGTCGGTACCCGGTTATCGATAGGCTGCCTCAGGCAGTGTGCCTAGGGTTATCGTAACGGCACACTGCTCGTAAAGGCGACCCCCTAACAACGTAAACCACCGGGGGATGGTACGGACGGCCACAGCGCGATCAGATAGGTGTTGGAAACAGACGAGAAAAGGATAGGGGACAGGAGAAAATCTGGCTCGGGGGCAGGAGAGCCAGCCGGACACCGTCTGCAGCCTAGTTATTCTCTCTTCTCAGCCCCCGAAGGAGGAGAGAAGACTCGGCTAGGTGGCGAGCTGCGTCGAGAGGAGCGGCTAATACCTCGGGCGGGGTGGAGCACGGATCGGGGCGGGACCGACGACGACCTATGCGAGGGGGGTTTTTCACCTGCCTTTCCCCCCAAGCTCCGGCACGACCGGAGTCGCACGGGAGCCGAGGTCAGGCAGGTTCGCCTCGACCAGCTCCAGCTGGACAGCCTTGCTGATCAGCGACCCCGCAGCGGCTGGAGCAGGCCGCGTAACGTGGAGACTAGCGACACTTTTTTTTCATACTGTATCCAAAAAAAAAATACGTATAGATCAGAAAATTATAAATACCTGGATACGGGTATGTTTTAGACGGTATCGTTACTGCCATTGGAGAGGTTGGGATTAGTGGTTCACGGTCTGCCTCACGCTTAGAAGTCCAACTACAGGTTGAGCATAGCACAAGAGGGGGCCCAGAGACGACAGCCGGTTTTTACTGGTATTGTTGTAAACAATTTCAAATTTCAAATTTCAAAGCGGTGGCGTGGCCGCCGAGAGTGCCAAATTCCGTGACTTCAAAGGGAATGAAACATATGTCGGGTCGACTCCTCACCCCCTCCGAGTACTTCTCGAACTTGGCCTTCTGAGCATGGCGGAGAGCGACTTCTGGAGACGGGGGGCTAGAAACGCCGAACAAACCGGAAACTACGGCATCAAGGGCAAGTTTTGAGTCTCGGATGCCGTGATAGTGCCAGACACCCACATCCGCGGGGAGGCCGTCGTTGCCTCCCTTACGTACTTGTACTTGTACGTGTACTTGTTTACATCATATAATCGATGATTTGTTTGTAAAATAATTATATGGGTTTATTTTATTTTAGCCAAACGAACACACTGAGTTTAGCCATACAAAATTCAATAAAAATATATGAAGCGACTATGGTGAGTGTCGTTTGAACCCCGTGAGACATAATTCCCAAGATGCCAGGCTGAGACCGGTAACCTTGTTCCTTCCGCTCCAACTAGAGGGCTAGCAAAAAATTTGGAACCCTAATGTTACACCCGTACATGTAGGATATAGTCACCGGCTATCGCGGTGAATGTGGTGCTACGTCTCTGGCTTAGTAACAAAGTATCCAGAAGGTGGTGGGAGCCACGGGTACAAGAATATAAAAGATATCGGGTTTCTTACAAGAAGAAGCACTGGAACTTTAAACCACCAATCCCATAATGAAAAATGGAGGAAAAACGCCCGCAACCCTAAGCTCGAGGCAAGCCAAAGCAAATGCATTGCCCTTTTGTAAAGCATCGCGAAGATAGGAACTTAAACATACGCGCAATGGCGACTGTGGCGGGGCATGTGGTGAGGCAATGGCGTGCTAATACACCGGTTCTTTAAGGCCTCACCACCTACCCCGCCACAGTCGTTGTCACGCATTATTCGTCATCTACTAGGATATGCGTGGCATTGAGGCAAGAGAACTCCCTTCAGCCTAACGGGTGGTAGCCTTGCCGAGTCGTGTATGTGACGAGTACAGTCCCGCAACATTACATTACATGACATTGTATACTCGTATTCGGTACTAATTCTAATTCGTGATTTTCCATCGGAAAGACGTACAACGTGGGTACGTCGCTACTGCAATATTAGCAAGGGTTATGATGCGTAATGTACTACCAGTACCTCCTGGTACGTACATGTACGCACAATTAATATGACTAGCCAGATGACGCGCCAAGCGAGGTTTCCTATGCAAAATGTGATTCTCTAGACATGACGAGACGGGCCGCAGGTCTGTTGACGCCGATTGGAGAGCCCTAGCACCTGACACGTAAGCCAAGCGAGAGCATGTGTAAGCTAAGGAAGCAAAGACTATTAAGCTAAGGAAGCAAAGACTATATAAGCCTACTAGCCTAGTGCAGTAGAGGGAGGTGACAAAACCATTTAACAATTCCTTTTTTTCAACTACAATATACTGCTTAAGTACCAGGAGTGAGACATATTCTCATCTCTTCCCATGAGCACTACTACCACCTAGCAATCGAGTAGCGACACAACAGAACAAAAAACATTTGTGATATGTGCGGTTAGCTTTTGAAGGTTAACCTACCGCCACATGTGGGTACAAATATGGACGTATCGGCGAGCCGGGACGCGCTCCGGGCGGCTGTCTTTGTGTTCGTTGTCAATTCTTAAAAAACTTCTCACACGGTGATGGCGTCTTTGCTTCTCATAAAGCTGAAGCGGGAACATATTGACCTCCTCTCCCGCCCTCCGCAAAGACACGATCACGTTGTGCTCTTCTTTTTCAGCGATAGTGGATAGCGCGAGGCATGCGCGTGACGCGGTGGGATTGATCTCCGAGCGAGTGCATTGTCGCACTTGTGTTGGGATTGGGCACGCGGGCGACCTGCTCGCATATCGCTGCCGGTATCAGTAGCGATAGTGTTCAGTATGCCGTTCATATTTTCTCAGGGCGTTCAATCTTGAAAATGATATTGTGAGACATATAACACTAAGTATCAGGATGAGAAAAACGCATCATGCCGTCACTAACGACAGTAAATCGATCCGAAGTACTACTAAAGTACTACTAAACCACATAACGGGGATGGGTCGGTATCTTGAATGAGCAACGCCGACCGTCTTCGCTCCGGGCCTGGTCTCCCGATGAGCGACAACCTGGTGGACATAGGGCCCGTTGAACAACAGGCTCCGTCCACCTCTTCCCAACCGAGCCTAGCTCACCCATGTCATTGGATCCGTAGCGACACCAGACGGTACACACAGCAAGGCGCAGCTCGCAGAGTTTTGAATATCGTCTCCCCGACAGCTCTCGCGCCACCCACTTTGAATTCCGAAAATGTACCCACTCCAGTACTATAGTATACGAATAGTCACAATCAACCATCGCTTACAAAAACTCCCCCTCCCCAAGGGCGGCGCGCCATACCGCGCCCCACCGAGCGTCGGGACGTTCATGTCCGCCGCCAACATCCTCCAAACCCATACCCCATCATTATGTCCTCGTCCTCTGTCCTCCTCCCCACTTACAGACATGTGCTCTTGCGGGACCGCCCGGAGCCACACCGCCCGGAGCCCCGCGAGGAGGTCGGGCGGAGGAGAGTGGTGAAGAGAGTCAACCCATGTGGCAGAGGTGTGAGTGAGGTGTAGGAGGCCGAAGTGAGAGTGTTGCCATGTGAGGACGAGGAGAGAGTGGTTAGGCGTTCCCGGACGGGGGGGGGGGGGGGGGGGGGGTCGGTTGGCGAGGTTAATCGATTGGCTGGGGTATTGGGAGTTGTGGTGGTGATTGTTGACTTCGTTGTTAGTGATAACTGTGTACGAGGCGGTAGGAGTGGAGTGGAGTGGAGTTTGGTAATCGTGGTAGCAAGGCATGATAGGTTTGAGAGGTCATGATATTGTCCCCATTGGAAGGAGAGGACAGCAAAGGTATCGAGGTAGCCGATGGGGTTGGGGAGGCCGTATTCGAGGTTGAGGTCGAATAAGTAGTTATGCAAGGCGATGCAGCAGGTTCGGGGGTTAAAGTGGGCCGGGAGAGTTGAGTAAGACGCGGTGTTTACAATGTGTCTGCGGATGCCGGGTTTGGGGGCGGGGTGTGAGGTGTGGGGTCTAACCTCGGGGTTGTCCTTAGGGGGACTAATGATGACAATCGGCCGCGTCGGCCGGGGGTGACCTTTGGGGGCTGGTGGGACCGGGGGAGGGGTTGGCGGCTGTTGTGATGCCGGTGGTCTCGTCTAGGTCGTCCTCCAGCAGGTCGTTAGAGTCACCGAGGTCTACTTCTTCTTCTTTAGGAGAGGAGGGGGGAAGGGGAAGGTGGGGGGGGTCAACGGAGGGGGGGGGCCTGTGCTGAGACCGGGGGAGGGTGTGGCTTATGTGGACCTCTCCAACCCCAAGACTCACCTCGCGCGACATCCGCTCGCACGGTTCCTCACGGTACCTCAGCCACCCCCGGAATAGTACAACTTAGGCACTGCCTTGGATCCCTCCCCCGGTCAAGGACTCCATACCCCTCTGGTCATGGCGCCCCCCCGGTCAACTAACGACCTCGGGCAGGCCGACGACCTCTCTTCCCGTATGATCGACTCTTACCTCCTTACAAGCCAGTACTCCACCTCCCCCCCCCCCCCACCTCGCCTGCTTCTGGCTCCACGGTATGTTCCTTCCGGACTCGACCCACCCCCCCGATGCGGTGACCTCGGCCTGCTCGGTTGCCCGTCGCTGGCTCCTCGAAAGCATCAACCAGATCACCGACCTCCCTCTCCGCGTAAAAATACGATAAGCCGTGAACTCGTCCACCACTCGCGATGGACAGCGCGAGCCACCCGTACTCCCCATCCGTTAGCACGACTGTGTTATGACACCAACCCCCTGTCCGACGACCTCGCATCGGGCTTTTAGGAGATAAGACTGGACATTCCTACCTCATGTGTCGCGATCGGTTTTTTGTACCAGCTCACTTCACAGCAGCGTGAATTCCGCTCGACCAGTCCGACACCACCCACCGCTGCGCTCTCTCCCCCTTGCTGACCAAACTGAGACAGATGAAGGTCCAATTCCTCCGAGCATCCTCGATCCCTGCAGTCTCATGACGACGGCTCAAAATTCGCTCCCCCCTATTCACTTATCTATCCGGCCGAGAAACGGTCGCCCTCATACATGACCTCCTCACCTCGCATATGTCGACCAAGCTCGTCCCCACCGGTACCACCCAGTCGACCCCATCCCCCCCCCGCCAGGTGGAAGACCTACCTGAATCGGTCCAATTCCTCCTCCAATTTGCGGACGCGATCCAGCCAATGGACGACCCCACCCCGATCGAGAGCGACCCCTCCTCCCTGTGGGTAAATATCCTCCACCTGCCCAATAACCCCATCCTTTCACAATCAAGCCCAGTTTCACTGAACTTGTTTCCTACTTCACTTCACGAACATGTACCCCCCAGCCCCCATCTTCACGAAATTACCATCACACCCCCCCCAGTCACTGGACACGTCTCATGCACCTCCTAGGCTAACACATGCCTCACCACAATCCTCATCCAGTCCCGCCAGACCCTCTCCCTCCCATGTAACAACGCTGACGGCGTCATTCCAAACACACACTGGCTATACACAGTGCTTCATTAGACCGCAAAAGAATTCACAGCCCACCACACCCCCTTCACCTCCCCCCCCACACCCCACTCGACCTCACACACCACACATCCCTCCATAAATTTCCGGACGGCTCCTACTTCCGCTCCCACCCCTCTCCCTCCCCAATCATAAACACCAACATACAAGTTTCACTCACTACAGAAATGTATTGCATCCTCATCTCCATCAACGGCACAGCCACAATCCCTCTCTTACACACATTCATTCACAGAGGTGCCCACACCCAATCCTTTTGCACACTCACCATCAACCCCCACCACTACTCCACCTTTGGAAGAGCCCGCCTTTCGGACCCCGCTATCACCACCATCCCCTCCCCACATCCACTCACTCACACCAAACACAACATCCTATACCGCAACTCCCCCACACTCCTCTAGTGGGCTCACCACCTTCAGCACTGCAACATCTCCAAGCGGTGGCAAATCGAGACATCAGATTTCTCGATGATGGACGCCGACGACGACGTCTCCCTCGACCTCACCTCCCTCCCCGACATTCAGCTCTCTTCCACCATCCCCGCCCCCGTCCCTACCCATTCAAACACCCTCCACCACTTCCATATCATCCACCCCGCCCCTTTTTCCTCCCCCCACGCCACCCCCTCCCATACCTCAACTGCTCCCCCACCACCCCCCACCCCAACACCACCACCACCCTCCTCCCCACCGTCACCGAAGACTCCACCGACCCCATGGACTCCTCTTCCTCTCCTCTCCCTCACCTCGACCCCAACCCACCCCACCCCCTCTCCAACCCCCCCACCGCTCTTCCTCCTACTCCACCCGCCCACTCTCTCCTTCCCCCGACTCTCCTCCCCCCACACCTCCCCACCTCCCCCTCGCCCGCCCACATGGACTCCCCCACCACCACCACCGCCCTCCCAAAGACCCATCTTTCAAACCCGCACCCCCGGCCGGCATCTCCAAACACGCCCGCCCCTCCCGCAAGAAACCCCCCCCCCCGCGCCCCCCCCCACCCCTCTCTCACCCCCCCTCCCACCTACACAGCCCTCCCCCCAACCCCCACACGCTCCCCTCCCTTGACTCCCCCCTTGACTCCCCCCCTCCCTCCCACCCACCTTCATTCCCCTCCCCCGAGACTCCCGGAACGTCGACGATTACTCACTCGAGGACCTCGAAAACCTAGGGGTGGGTGGGGGACGACCTAGGAGTCTAGTATTCTATAGCAGGGTCTAAATAGAGACTCCCCCCTCCCCCTCGCCCAAGCCCTCTTAAATACGACCGAATATCTCACCCCCGACGCCGTCAAACAACAGTGCCAAGCACGCATACGCCACCTACTACGCGCTACCACTATGGATAAATTCGGAAAGATCAAAACGCGCGCCAACACGGCCTACGACGCCTGTCCGAAATCCTCCCATCGCCGCTTGAAAATCAAGAGCGGACTCCTCCCCCCCCCCCCCCCCCCCCCCCCCCCAGCGCGACCTCGACCCTCCATAGAATCACCAATACGATAAAACTATCGCGACCTCTCCCACCGACGTCCTAGCGGCGGTACACTCACACTTCGACGCCGAACTCAGCTGCGCCAACCCGCCCGTCATGCCCATCACCCCGTGGGAACTCCCGGATAACCCCGACAACTTCACCATCGAACCCCGCGGGGACCCCTCCCTCACCCTTGCCGACATGATAACCCGCAACACCTTCGATAAAACCATTCACCTCGCTCGGCACGGGCAAAGCCCCCGGCCCCGACGGCATCCCAAACCAAATCATAAAATTCCTACCCCCGGCGACCCGCTCCGCCCTCTTCTCTCTCCTCTCCCTCCTTGCCCACAAGTCCTACACCCCTCGTGAATGGTGCCACATCACAACATGCCTGCTACATAAGAAAGGTGACCCCACCCTCCTGGACAACTACCGCCCCATCGCCCTCATGAACAACCTCCTTAAGCTTTGGACCGCACTAATAAAAGATGCAGGCTCGAAATACGCCGAAACTCACGACATACTCAGCGACCAACAAGACGGATTCCGACAACACCGCAGCATCCACGACGCACTATCATCCATCATCATGATGATGGAGGACGCAAAACTTCACAAAAAAGACATCTCATGTACGCGGACTTCAAGGGCGCATTTAATGCAGCAGACCACCGCATCATGTTCAAACACATGCGACAACTCGGTATGCCCACCTCCTTTGTCGACACATGTGAACACCTCTACGGGGTCTCATCCACCGACTACATTACCCCATATGGCTCCACTCCCTCCATCGACATAAATCGAGGAACCTTGCAGGGGGGCACCCTCTCCCCATTTCTATTCACCCTCTTCCTTGAACCCTTCCTTCCCTGGCTCACGGTGGGCAGCCGGGGTTATCGCTCAGGTCCCCCTGCCACTAACGTCGACCCCACAGAACCCACAGCTACATAACCAGGACATGGCTTCGCCGACGACCTCAGCCTCGCCACGGGCTCGATCCCCAACATGGCCATCCAACTCCGGAAACTCTCCCTCTCCAACGCCTACACAGGTATGATCGTCAACACCCGAAAATGCTGCATCACCGGCGCCCTTTGGCGCTCAAGCAACGTCCTCTCCCTTGCTAACACTGCCCTCTTCGAATCCCGCCTCCAGCCTCAATTCATCACCATCAACTCAGCCCCTGCCCCCATCCCCTCCATCGCCCCCTCGGACACATACCGCGTCCTAGGGGTCGAACTTAACACCTCCCTCACCTTCACTAAGCACTGGCACGAACTAAGACGTACTACCGCGTCCCTCATCACCGCCCTCTCCACCTCCCCACTAACACAATCCCGCAGACTTCGCGTCATCCGAGGCCTCCTAATCGGCAAGCACTTCACCCTCCAGCTCGGCCTCTTCACCGACTCCCGACTCGACACCCTCGAAGGACAAATATGCACTCCGCTCCGCCGTCTCCTCGGTACGTAACCTCCCCCGCACCGCCCTCCACCGCCCTACCTCCGAGCTAGGATACGGCCTCCCCTCCCTCAAAGCCCACGCAGCACAACTCATTGTTTGCCACCTACACAAAATCATGAACAACCCCGGATATCGAGGCCACATGGCCCGAGCGCACATTTGCACCATCTCTACCACAAACTCCCACTGGCCCACTGAATCCATCATGACACGCTACTCCACCCCACCCACATTTAAATCCCTAGTGCAAGCCCAACGCAACGCGGGCACCATGTTCCACAACATCCCTCCATTCTCCCTCACCAACCCCATTGCCTCCACACTCCGCGCCCACTTCACCAGCCAAGACAACACCCTCCTCGCCTCACTCAAAGACAAAGCCACCCACATCACCGACCCCCATACATACAAACAAACATACTGTGAATTCTCTCCTCGCAAAACACACGCCTCCCTCCTCCCTTGCCTCACCCCCCTCTGGAAAAATAACATAAGCACATAGCCACAAGTCCTCCTCCGCGCCACCTCATCCTCCTTCATACTCAAATCCAGCAAGTCCATCTCCACACTCACGGGGTCCACCACCCCACTTTCAGTCCCCATTCGCTTTCTCGCCGCAGTCCTCACCGAACCCCTCGATACTATCCACAACCGCCTCCCTATCGCACACCTCACCCCCAAACAAGCACCCCCCCCACCACTATCCATCCCTCTTGGATTCTCCTCCTTTCCCCACACCTCCCCCGCTCCCCCCCCACCCTCGCATCCGGCATCCACACCCCCCACACCAGAACCTCACCCCCCACGGCACCCACCACACACATAGACACAGAATACCTCACCCCCTCGGACCACCATTACCCCCCATGCGACGTTACGCGCATCATTTCAAAACATAAGGACACAGAATACAATCAAACACAGTACATGGTAGAATGGGTTCCGGAACACCTCACGGAATGGGACATACAACTCCAACTCGACGACGGCTTCCGCCTCATCTCCACCACCCCCACATCGGTATGCCTCCCCACCCCCTCCCCCACCGACTGCTCCATCTGTCACGACCCACTACGCACAGACCCCACCTCCACCTGTTGCACATGCCCGCAATTTGCCGTCCATTCCCAATGCCGCCCCGCTCAGGGACCCGCCACATGGCAGTGCGATTGGTGTGCTCGCGGCCAACATCATGACCTCACCCGCCTCCACGAGGTCAAGTGGGCACCGTGCCTACAACTCCACGACACCATCAGTGAGACCCCCTCCGGCCCTACCGCCCTCACCGCATTTAACTCCGGCAGTGTCCCCTCCACGACACCCATCCTACTCGAACCCGGACCCCCTCCATGGACACACCCCCTCATCACGTTCAATCACGACCCTATCCACCCCGACCTCGACATGCTCCCCACCGGCGAATTCGCCATTCACGCGCACCCATCCCTACACGACACCACCATACTCTGCACTCCCGACGGCCGCGCGGTCACCACCCTTAACGGCCCCCGCGTCCGACACCTATTTCAAATCTTCCGCCCCGACCTCTCGCAGCACACGTTCGAGGAGGAGGTCTACCACCTCCTCACTCGGCTCGGCTCCCACTCAGAAATACACTCACCCACACTTGCCACCACCACCCGTAATAGATGGGCCACTAGAGAGGACCTCCTCACAGGTCTCCGCCACACATTCCACATCCAGACAGAACTATACACCGACCCCTAAATAAATCACTCCACTCTCACACCTACCACTCACCATATCCCGAAGACATAGTATTCTCATCAAGCGGCAGCAATGCACCACACACATGGCACGGCACCAACATAGCCAACCCAGAATACGACCACTAATGCATGCGCCGTGCCATGGAACATGTAACCACAAGCGCACACCTCACAGCCTCTCACACACCCAGCGCAACCATCCTCAGACTCCGCCGATGGGAACACACACCATACCGCCACTCCAAAAGCATCAACTCCCCATACACCCACCACCTCTACACCCTTCCCAATGACGCAAACACCTTCCTACCCCCCGACCAACATTCAGGCCACCCCACCCCTACCCCATTCGGCACACGATGGATGGTCGACATCTACCTCGTCGCCAACCCCCTAGCCCTCTCCACTCTACCCTCACACACAGCCACTCCACACTCCAGTGACCGCACTCCACAACACACTCGAGTCTATCTACGACACACACCTCCCCAACCCCACCATCACCATCCCACCTCCACACCTCACCGACGCCTACTCACCGCACTCAACAGGCATCTACCATCTCCCCAAACCCCTCACACCCCCTAACCTACCCCCTCCCGGAACGCATGCAACTAACATACTCCCCCACCAGAGGAAATCTTGCCTGGAATTGGCATGACTTTGTATACACAAACGGCTCCAAAAAGGGAGGCTCCTCCCCCCTAGGAGCAGCCGCCACCCATCCCGCATTGGACACCCGCATCAAAATTCTGGTGACCTCTACCCCTCCCTCGCACACCATCAATCGCACTGAACTAGCCGGCATAGACATTGGCCTCCAGCTAGGCCATACCCACCTCCTTACAGACAGTGCGTGCTCCCTACGCCTCATACAAGAATACTTAAACTGCCCATCCGCTTATAGACACAATATCCACAGAGACACGCTCCTCTCCATCACACACACCCTCACAACCCGCTGCAACGCATGCGGCATCCACACACATTTCGGCAAAATTAAAGCACACAATCACTCACTAGGAAACGACCTCGCAGACACACTAGCTAACCAAGTTGCAGATGGACACGCACCCGACACAACATACACCACAGGTTCGGACGTGTCGATAGGGCAATGGACTTGGCCACACACTCTCATTCCACAAACCTAGGAGAACCCATACCCTACATATACACCAACCTCAAAACTGGCGCTCACACCCACAACACCAAACACACACACACACACCCCTCTCACAAACATCCAAACACGGTGCCCTTCTGGCCCGCGCCGCGGAGGACGGTGCGCACTTCACTTTCCACAAAAAACACACAACACTCACCAACATCCAATTCACCCACAAGCAAGAATTCATGTGGGGAGTCCACAACACCCGCCTCATCACACACAACCCCACCCGGTGCTGCCCCATGTGTGGCCAATTCACTAGCAACGGCCACATGGCCGGTAACTGCCCAACCATGTATTGGCCTAAGACATGACCGCCACAACAGCGCGCTACAACTCCTACTCTCCCTACTTGAACGTCACAACGGCGGACGATGGGAGACAATCACGACAGACTTCGGTAATAAACCCATCAAATCATTCACTTCCCCCACACCCACCCACACCCCCCTTGACTGCCATCCGCCTCCCCCCCTCCCCCCCCCCACATGCCCACCCGCCTTATTGTTGTTGACGAAGGTCTCTCGCCCGACTCCCTAACCTCGTGTCCCGCTATTCTCCCCCCCTGAGGACCCCCCCCCCCCCCCCCCCCCCCCCCGCGCACAATCCCGACTTTATCCGCCTCCTCGAACCTCGATTCGTCGGTCACTCAAACGGTCGCCGCCGATACTCATTGATTAAAAAGATTCTGATAGGGGAGTGGAAGTACTGCACGGACCACAACCTCTCCCAAACAACCCACTTGATTCGTGCCAAATACACACCCCTCGCAAATGCCATCCGCAGCCATTGGCCATGTACTGAAGTTGACATCCTCCTCATCGTCATGAGCCGCACGGGCACGCCGCACTCATCCACCATCACAAGTCTCACCTCTCTTTTCACCCTCCGCACCGACCCTCCTGACAAACTCATCTCCAAAACACGACTCGATACGTCTCGCATACTTTCACAACTCCATACGCACATTGTCCAATGGCTACGTCACCTCCTACTTGTATACCGCATCAAATCCCGCACTTCCTCCCGCCGCGCCTCCACACAATGCACCTTCTCATGCCCCTACTTGCACGCAGCCATCACCCCGCATCGCACACTCCCCGGGGGGGGGGGAGTAAAACCCCCGAACACCCTTGGAGAGGTTGGATTAAGGCGGTTAACAGTCTAACCCTGACTTGTAAGTTTCCTGTATGGCATAGTTGGGAGGGCCTAGAGACAGCAACCGGCGCATACGGTATTTGGTGTAAACCGGCGCATACGGTACATGTTCATGTAAACAATTTCAATTTCAATTTCAATATTGTGAGCACCCGTACAATCTGGCGTAAGTCCGACGTGTCGGGGGGTACACATGTAATTCGCGGCATTCCATGTATCGTTCAGCGATGTGCTAGCCCCGTACTTAGGTGTGGGTGACTCAAGAACTTGAGGTGTCAAACGTTTGGTAGGTTTTTTGCCGTAGTTTCTTTGAAGAATACAAATATGATTTAGAAAATACTATGGTGTACCATCTTCTCTCATGGCCCTCTCACATAAGCCATTCATGTCCTTGTATGCATGGCAGTTTTCGGGAAAGCCGTGTACGGAGGGCTTTAAAAAAATTATTTGTGTACGCTATCGGCGCCAAGATCTCCCGCTCGGGCCGTCCGATATGTTTTTCAAGACTAGCTACTACTACGATAACGTCCCATTTAGGGGGGTGGGGCATGCATCTTCACAAGTGTGGGGTGGAGAGAAGGGTACGGAAGGATCACCGGTGAGACGCGGGTGTTGGAGCTGGCGACGGAAACCCGGGAAGCAACGCTAGGGTATGGCGCTTGCTCGACGTCGACCGGCTTGCTGACGTCGAGCCGGCCGAAAGGGGGCAACATGACACCAGCAACGAGGAGGACTGTAGCGACGGAAGGAGCGGCGAGGTTTGGCGGCGGGGTGCTATTGAGGATAAGCCGCCGCCAGAAAACCCCGTACGGAGGGTTTGAATAATTTCCGCACCCCCGCAACCTTTTTGGATTCGGCCAGTGCGACCGTGCACTACTCCAAAACTACCCATTATCGCTTTGAACGCCTAATACATGAGAGTGCGAGCCCGGATAAGCGCGGAGGCTCGCACTCGAAATAGGGGGCCTCGATGTACGCGTAAACAATGGGTGGAGGGTACGGTCATTCGCTGATTTTCCAAACAGTTACCCGAGTACCAGCAAAAAACACCCGGGGAAATGGCCGGGAAAACTTCTTAGCGCGGCGGTAGGAGCTCTAGCTTTTCGTGTTTGGCTTTCTCGGTCCCCCCACCTGCCCTCGAGGTGCCGGGGGACCTCGACTACGAGGAAAGTCGCGATGGGAGGAGCACCTACGACCTTGGGGCGGGGCTTTCGGGATGCGACGGCGGGATCGACGAGCGACCGCGTGAGGAGAGTTTTTTCGGCTCCTTTGAGGAGGGCTAACCTTTCCCCTCCTTTCTCCGGCAAGACCGAGGTCACACGGGAGCTAGATTGGGCTAGCCCGTCGACCCTCTTGAATTCCGATCGGCCTAGGCCGGTCGGCACCCCGGTTCGGTGGGAGCGGGCCGTGCATCGTGAAGGTCGTGAAATTTCATGTTGCATTCGTGACAAGTGGATATATCCTTAGATATGTTTTTCTTGATTACAGAATTATTTCTATCGCTACTCCTCAGGCGTATTGTTTTTACCTCGGAGCTATGTCGGCACACATTGCAAGATATAGGTGTTTCGATAATTATACCCGGTCGAAGTGTACCCGGCCCAATCGTTCTCCTACGAAGTATTGAAGGCCGTTAGAGAGCAATCGGTCTAGTTTGCCGATAATTTTGTAATATAATTTGAACTTCAATATGCAATGCTAGGCTTGTGTTTCCTTGCCCTTCCTCTCCGTAGGTATGGTGTTTTACTCCCCCCCGTGGAGGTGCTTTAAATGGGTTCTTATGTGTGGGGTGTCTGATCTAGATTGCGTTGTGAGAGTCATGGAGTAACATCCGGGACTTGCGTATGAGTGATGCCAAGGCCTTTGATTTGTAGATGCGTAAGCCGTGACGAAGCCATTGAAATGTGTGTATGTGTAGTTGTGATACGAAGAGGGCTGTCTCGTGGGTGGGAGTTGCTACGTTGGTGGTGGTTTGTCGGGCGGGTGCGTACGCTTGGATATAGGTTGGCGATGAGGGCGAGTACGTGAGGGGTGTCGGTGCGACTCATAATTGCGGCAACGATGTCAAATGTTCTTGAGGGCCAATGATTGCGGAGTAACCCTTAACCTTAGAGGGGTTTGAGATGTGAGTTGTGGGGCAGGACATATCAAAGCTAGCTAGCAATGGAGTTCATAATGACAACATTGAAACGGACTCATAATTGAAATGTAATAATTGCAAAGCAATCACAGATTCCTGCCATTTAAAGCAAATATGCATCGTACAATTGTGCTCGATATATTGCGTGCAATTTTTTTGAGAAACGATATGGACCTGTTCCAATGTTTCAATTCCCCAAAGTGTTTTAGGCGGTGTCCCGGCGGATATGGTACGCCGTGATATTACGGAATACCGAAGGGAGGCACGAGAACAGAGTGGAAGCGTGCCAAGTGGTGGCCGCACTACATTTGTATGAGTTACAGCATTTCCGCTGAAAGCTGCGATAGCATGGTACATGGTGTTGCCTCCTATGTAAGCAGATGCAGCAACTTTACTAATTACGACCGCGAATTTCCGTTCTCACAGCCGTCATTTATTGGATGGCAGTACATAAGGATAGAACAAATCCATATTAAATGTAACGCAATAAATCCATGACCATATATTCAGTAGCAATCCAAACCAAATACACATAAATTTCCCAATCCTGCAATCTACGCGCCAGCACTAAAACATCGCTCGACCGAGCGGCGCACCGAGTATTCGCGATGGATAACGTGACGCCGGCCACGCCCAACACGCACGCAACAAGAAAGAAGCAGCGACAGGTCTCCCAAATTACAAAAGTATGTCGAGTAGTTGCGCTGTATCACAAAAGCTTGCACCGCGAAAGTACACGCACTCCCAACGCCGTCCTGCTTCCTGCTCCCCTGTCAGTGCCCACGCATATTGATCAAAATCTACTTCACGGCCACTTGGCCCTTGCTTTAGGTCTACTAGGTCAATAGCAAGTAGGGCTCGTCAAGTAGGGCTCGTCAAGTTAATATTAGTAACTGAGCACGCGCCCGGACAGTACCGACAACACTACACCAATGAGGACGCTGATGAGCCTTGCCTGCGCAGTACTGGCACAGGCACTCGGAGTATTTTGCTGACGAGGCCAAGCGCACGTATAGGTCTCTGTAAGTCACATGCCTGAGTGTGGACAGCCCTACCCAGGCGTGGGCCTTACCCGAGTCGAACGCGTGCCGAGGAGTGGTCGGAAGCGAACTGGCGGTGAACTGGTATACAGCAACAACTCTTTGCTTCATCCCGAGGCGACAGGTAACCACGCGTGCATCCACCACGCGGCTTGTACAGATCGCCACGTCGACACAGGATGTGACACATGCCACACGTCAATCGCATTGCTTTTTGTCTAAAGTATAGTTCTGATCACAGTATTAACTACTACCAGCAAAATATACCTGTATAAGTTTGAAGTGTATGTCATTTTAAATAAGTAAGCATTTTGGTGCTTGGTCATGCCATATCCGCACTGCTTGCCGCCACCCATGACGGGCGCTTTCCTCGTATCACAAGTGGGGCCGATCGCGGTTACGAGTATCACATTTCGAAGTGATGATCGGGAGGCGAGCAGCGTGGCGGTCTGGTGAACAACGAGCGGTTATCGCTGCTTGTACTTTCGTTATGTAGTGGCCAGATCGCTATATCTGTAATCATGCCGTACTGGTAGCCACATATCCCGGATTGGAAATCCTCAAAAATCACAGCATGTCAGTCTGATGTGGATAAGGTTCGGTGACGTTCAGGTCCATCGATTCAGGTCCAGCCATACAGCGTTCCAGCGTCACCTCGTAGCACAGTACTACAGCTAAGTAATGTGTGTTATCGTTTCCAGAAGTTGCTGTATCCGTACAGGGACAAATGTCCGTACGAGGAGGGGCACAACACATGCGGTATACACGAAAAAATATTCCGCAATATAGACGGAAATAAATCGAAACATGTGCGGCAGTATCTCCTATTTCGAAATCAGGCAGCAAATTAATTTGGGAATGTGCGCCAAACGTAAAAACAAATCGGACGAAACTAAATATATTCAGAAAATTAACTCTTGATGAATTATCGGAATCGCCCTGTAACAGGTAGCTATCGTCGGAATATGCTATTCGTCAAGGTAGTACCGATGGTGGATGTACCCGTACCTCGTATCCTAGCCGCCGCCGCGGCGCGCGGATGAGGGCCGCACGGTATTCGTACTTGTACTTGGTATAACGATGATGGGAATGCTACCGCCCCGAAGCATCATGGAGGAGCGTATGTTATGACGAGCGTCAGCCCCAGTGTGCGTCACTCGTCCTTTTCCGCCAACCCATCAGTTTGTTATCCCGTTCCCCCCTTCGACACCCTACAATGGCTTCCTTCGCTGCCGTCTCTACCCGCGTGGCCTTCGGTGCCCGCCCCGCTCAGGCCCTGCGTGCCCGCCCCGCACGTGCCGCCCGTGCCGCCGCCAAGTTCCAGGTCTCCGCGTACTCCGTGACCCTGAACACCCCCTCCGGCGAGCAGAAGGTGGACGTGCCCGAGGACACCTACATCCTTGATGCCGCTGAGGAGGCCGGCATCGATCTGCCCTACTCTTGCCGCGCGGGTGCCTGCTCCAGCTGCGCCGGCAAGGTGACCGCCGGAACCGTGGACCAGTCCGACCAGTCCTTCCTGGACGAGGACCAGATGGAGGCTGGCTTCGTGCTGACCTGCGTCGCCTACGCTACCTCTGATTGCACCATCACAACTCACGCCGAGGAGGAGCTGTACTAGAGGAATACTTCCCTACCTTTATATTCCTTACAGTAGCGCTATCGACCTAGGGTTCGCTCTCCGAAAGTAGCACGCAGCCGTCGGGCCTCCGGCCCCCCGCTCGGCTTTTTGATTCTGGCTTGATATGTAATCAACAAACGAACGGCCTCCAAATAAATGTGGTCTGTGCTGCGATCCGTCGGTCCCTGGCGACGCACTCGACTGCTTTGCAAGACTCTCTCTCTATCGGGATTTCACATAAAAGCACTCACCTTGACTTGTATTCCAGTCTGATCCTGTGTTTGGGTGTTTTGAATTCGCGCATTGGCAGCAGTCTACAGCAACCTGGCGGCGCTCTGTTCTCGAAAGTGCTGAACCAGCATCAGGCGCAACCGGTAGACGGGAACCTTAAACTAAAGACGCCCTCACCTTGATATTCTAAGTGTAGCCAACTTATTGACTGCGATAAAATTT
>JAPMLY010003390.1:0-21076 GCA_026401115.1 Tetraselmis chui | reverse complement strand
ACGTATGGAAATCAATGAAGAAACAAATATGCGCGAACTCTTCTATGAATCGCTCCATTTACTCTACAGTTAAAAATCGCTTAATTGATTGAAGCCAAGGTATCTGAGGATTATGATGTAATAATTCACAGTATAGCATTCAGTAGAGCTATCGAGTGTGTCGCAAAGCGACTGACAAGAATGACAAGGCTGATGGCAGTGGCTATATTATAACATTAACAAAATTTTGGTCCCCGTCGTGATTGAGTTAGGAAATGGAATGTCGAGGACGGTGGGGTTCTATTTTCGTCCTTTCTCCTTCTCACTGCCTTTTCTTGAAAGGATATTAAATAAATTATCGGAATATCGCTCAAACGGAGTAGGGCCGCACCTCCTCGATATCAATCCCTCGTCGAACGGTGCCGTCGGGAGCTTCCACCTGTCACCGCAAGAAGTAGACTGTGTAATAATATGGATAACAGCACCGGCTCGAAACGCTCCACTGCAATGCAGGCTGGGCCCTATCCCTTACAGCAGAATGAAAAGGGGAGGTGGAAGGGTGCCGGATGAAACGACGTCCGTCAAACGTACAGTGAATGTGGCGCCCGTCAGCTGCTCCGCTACTCGGATTGCAGTGACGGTATGCAGAGTGAGCCGCCCACAGGTGTACGATGAGCGACCTTCAGCGAGTGCCATATAGATGACCAGCTGATCCTGCAGCCAGTGGTCTGCAGCTCTGCAGCGCACGAGGGATAGGAGAAATTAGCATTCAGCCGTTCGCGTGGCCAAAGCACCAGGGTTTATGTTAGGGCTTACTTAACCTACCCACCATCTCCGTCTGAGCAGAGCAACGCACCCGCCATGTGACAGCTCACTGAGCAGCTCTTCCGCCGCTGCCGTGCCTGTGTCCTCTGGCGCAGTCCTCTTAGCGCCTAATTTGTTGGCGCTCAGGAGGCAACCCGACTCATATCGAGCGACCAGCAGTAAGCCGGACCCGAAACCCTAGTTAAAGTTCATCAGATATAGACTTAACTGCGGCCAATCCTCTAGAAGCACAATTGCTTCGAAAAGCAACTAAGGACGAGACCCGTACCACCAGCCTACCTTAGCAGCAGCATCGTGCTCGAGATGCGTTTGAATCCGCACCGACGGTAGCTGTTTGCGTAACCGTTCCGCTGCGGAAAACACCATCAGCTCCGCAGTGCCTGTGGATTGACGTGGAGAGAAACATTATTAGGGCTGAACTAGGGTTTGGGCGTGCGGACAGATGGCCGGCTCGAGTACTTGCTCAGCAAGGCATGACCGGTATTGGGTTGGGCACGAACACTCTCTCCGCGTGCCCACCTTTGACCTCAGTGCCACCAGTGTAGGAATGAATTGTGATCGACTGCAGGGCGCCCCGCCGGGTGAGCTGAAATGACGGCAGGCTCTGCCCTGTGTGAGCCATAGAGCATTCGAGAAAGTGTCGAGTGTCATCAGGCGTCGGCACCGTGAGTCACATGGACTGCGATAGCGTGATGCAGAGGAAACAATATAGGGAGGAGCCAAGGCCAAATAGGGACGTTGGTGGGAAGGAAGTGATGATGACGAAGGAGGGGAAACGGGGGGGGGGGGGGGGGGGGGCAGACCCACTGGCAGAGGTTTGACTCTCAGCTCCACGAAACCTTGTCCCTCAGGGTTGAAACCCCGCTGGTGCAGTGTGAGCAATGCGGTGGTGCGCTGCAGGTGTTGAAGGAGGGGCAGCAGAACGTGCTGGGGAGCACAGTTTTTCGATACGTTAGACCCGGGCCGTGGACGCAAGGCGGGCGGGTTGCTTCTGTGAGGAGGGGTTGGCGATGACGACCGAGCTACTTCCCGACGTCAGGTGGCGGACGCGGGTGCGCACCTGCAGATAACCGACCGGTGGGGCGAAAGACGCATCAGTGCCACCGCGAAGGTGCAGCAGCAGCTCCGCACCCTCGGTGCCCTCTGCTACGCTGTAGAGGGCGCACGGCAGCGCTATCTACAAACGAGTCAATGCCAGCACACGGACAAGCTCCCTTCAGTCCCGCAGAAGCAGCGCGTGGCGGCGGTTATCTAGATCGAGAGCAGCGTTAGTAAGCGATGGTCGGGAGAAGCACTGGTATACCTGCGCCAAGAGGGTGCAGCTGCCAGCTGTTTCGGTGTCGGCGGTGAAAGGGTGGTCGGAAGTGGAGGGTAGCGACGAAGGGCTGAGAGAAACCTGTATCCGACAGAGGGTTAAACACAAGAACACGTTCAGCGAAAGAAAGGTGTGTGTTTGTCTGAGTACTGCTGTTGTGACTCGCATTATTGCGACGCCCTCACCTGCGTGCTGCCGACGTGTAGCCCACTCTCGGCGGAACTGCACATCTTTGAGATCAGTTTGAGCCCGGTAAGGTGCTGCCGACGCAGTCCGGGTGACTTGCGGCCTGCAGCGAGCGTTAAACAGTATCTTAGCCCTCATATCCCGAGCTCGAATTGGGAGGAGCGGATGGGGGATAGAAGTGTGATGACAATCGGGAGACGAGGCGTGGAAACTGACCTGCGCGAACGTTTGTGACTGTGAGGGGTTTCTGCTTGATTGAACAGAGAGCAGCGGCCATGCGAAGGATTTGGCCACCACCTTCGAGCACACTGCCTAAACGCCAGTCCACGACAGCAAAGATTCACATACTTCATCCTCCCTGCACTTCTTTTCATCCTCTCTTAGTCATGAAACACGACGCGTCAATAACATAGGCAATTCTGTCAGCCGCGGTGAGCCATCAGAAGTCGCCGTTTTGTTATTCGACTTAATATTTTTGTTAGTCGACTTCCAACTTCTGAAAGCCGATCGCACACGACACCGCCGTCGTAAGTGATGGGACATACCATCGACCACGGCGTGCCCATTGGGAGAAACTTTCCTTTTCTCCATGCTGCAGATGGTGGCTGTTTTCCTGCGCAAGTTTCAGGGGCGCGGCGGCCTGACGCCGGAGGAAGGGCAGCCGACGGTCTTGCAAGTTTTAACCCAGCTTTTCTGTCGTTGAACACAGCGACTACACTCCCGGACAAAAGTTCGACAACAGAATTCGATAACCCTCGAGATTAGGGTACATTTAAACCTAAATTTGACCCAAACGTAACCAAATCAAGCGGGGTTGTTCGAATTCACCTCATAATTCGTATGCGGTCCTCGAATTTGGCCGTAGTTAGCCGAAGTATTTTCTCTTCTAATTTTGAAAAGACGCGCCACGGAGCAGAACGCACCCGTGATTTGTTGCCTTAGGGTTTAGGAAAATGCACGCATTTGGCCAAGCCCTCGAACTTAGGTTGAAAAATGCACGTTGAGCGTTGTCGCTTGTTGCCGACAATGCGCACTCAGTCGCTCGGGCACGTCGCCCCACACAAAGCGCGCCCAACGCCCGAGTACGTTGAAACCGTGGTTGTCGCGTTCTTGGGGGTTGAACTTTCGCTAAGTGGGCACGTAGCGCGGGCCCCCGCCTCATACACATGGCGACGCACGAACTCCACGCTGATCTATTTTTGGCTCACACCCCACACTGCGGGCAGCAAATCACGGGGAGGTTAGCTGACATGGCGGGCTGTGCAATCCTTGGGGCGAGTTCAAGCCAACCGCAAGAACCAAGTACGCGGGCGACGTGCTTTAGAGGAAGCGGGCTGGGGTTGAATGCACTTCCATTTGTGTCTTATTCACACGGCGAGCGAGGGTTCCAAACATGCTAAGGGCAACGCCATGCACAATCAAGGATGCTCGTGTCACGCGAGGCGCGTGAGAGGCATATGCGCCGTGAGTGGTGTGAGGAGTGGTGGAGGTTGGTGCGTGATAGCGACATGCCGGGGCGTGGAGGCGGTGGTATGGAAAGGGACTCTCAATAAATGGGGAATAACCTTTCAAGGATAAAACGAAATACAAATCCAAATCTTGTATTGGAAAACTGACGTTGAATACAATACCGGTCATTCGGTATATTCGTGCCTAGTGAGGATGCACTACTTTTGAAGAAGATGAGATTTGAAGTAAATTGAAGTAAATGAGACCCAGATTTCTAAACACCGCAAGCACAGTTCGCACGTATATTCGCAAACGGGCCGACAAGAGATAATTGGTACCAAAGGCGTTAATAGCGCCATGTTTGGCCAGTCCATATTGCCGTGAGCTGGAGATGCCACGAAGCATGAGGATACCAAGGTTGTGCGGATTGATGGCTGCAAAGCCGTCAATCACCTGGAACGTCTCGCTGTAGTTGTCGAATGACTGCCGCATGAAGTGCACGTACTCAGTGACGGACTAGCCGGGTCGCTCGCGGAGCATTAGGTTGTCAAGCAGCGCAAGTGAGCGCGCAAACGACCGGGCGTCCATGCGCTCACAGAGGATCTCCCATGCAGCAGCACCACAGTCGGGTCGAGTTGCAGTTATGCACCGAACCGCTTGGTCAGCCCGCCTTTTGTCACCGTCAGCGTGGAGGAGAAGTTCAAAGGCATAGCTATGTGCACTCTCATCGAGGTAGGCGCTAACGTCCCTCAGCGCTAGTTGGGGGATCACATAAGCAGGTTTGAGCGACAGAAAAGCGAGAACTGATTCCTCCAGTGGCGGAACTTTGTGTGTGGGCCCGTCACATGAACATTCATTTTCATGGACATGTTGATGGAGTCTCTGTCGAAATTTGCAGCCACACCAGCCGCGCGACCAACGACGACATGGTCGATGTTAGGGCGGCGACCTCCACGTGCGGCCGGTTCAACAGGAAGTGCAAACATGGTGGGGTGTCTCGCTCGGCCATGCGGGAACAATGGTGGAGCAAGATGAGGTCTTGGAGGCAGCAACGGTTGGTCGACAAAGATAGGTGTGGGGTGATCGCGTAGTGCGTCAAGCTGCATGAGCGGACGAGTGTCATCCGCTTGTGCGTCAAGGCGACTCGTGATGGTGGTCATGTGCTCCATGAGTGTAACCATTGCGATTGAGTCAGGGGGATGGGAAGGGGAGTCTCTAGAGCTCCTCGACGACCCCCCAGGATCAGGGGGCTGCGAAGGCTTTCCCGGGTTCTTATGTTTAATTGGCATGACGAACTGATGACGCCAAGGCAATGGATAAATTTACTAGCTAGGCTTGTGTCTAACGATGAATTCCAGAGAGACGGCATGATGCCCGACGGCCCCTCGGCCTGATGCCCCGGGGCGTCTCAAAGCATCTTTTCCGCATCCTCCACCCCGTGTCGGACACAATCGACAGCCACAGCAAGGTCATGTATAGCGTTCGGCCCGGCCGAGACTAATATCACGCGTTTATATAGATGTCATGCACCTTGTACATGCGTATTCACCCTCATGTGCTCCCCCCCCCCCCCCCCCCCCCCCCCCCCGACTCCAGGTTGGGCATGTATGCACCATGTCCACACAAAGCGAGTGCGCTCTGTGTGGTTGGCTGTTCAACGTCCTCGAGCTGCCGGCTTAGTAGGTGGTGCTTAACGGGAGAAGTAGCAGGAGAGTATTGGCGGGTTTTACGTCGAATACATGGATTGAGTACTAAATTAAAAACTACCAATAAGGGCGTTGCCTTCCGGGAGAGTGTCGTAGATCGCAACTCGCCGAAAAAAGTGGTCGCGTGTGAGTGACTTGAAGTGGGGGCCCATAACTTGTAGAATTTTGGCGCCCGCCGGCGGCGCAGCGGCGGCGGCCCCGGAGGGGGGTGCGCTCGCAGGCCCGTCGGCATCCCCTCACCTCCCCGTGGTGGGCGCTGGAAACCCCGTAGCCGTGCCAGGCCTGGCACGGTAGGGGGCTAAGAGGGCCGACAGCTCGATCCGCGGGATCAGCAGCTGTCGGGAAAGCCCTGTACATAGGGCTTTTGAATAAAATAATTTCTGTGCGATACCGGCGCCAAGATCTCCCGCTCGGCCCGTCCGATATGTTTTTTCGCGTACAGATACTACTAAGGACAGTCCTACCTCGAGGGGGTGGGACCTGTACTTCAGGAGCGTTTGATTGCGAGGAGGGTACGGCAAGATCTGCGGTGGGGGGTGGGTGTTGGAGCTGGTGGAGGCCAGCCGGGAAGTAGCGCCAGGAAAGGGCGCTCGCTAGCCGCCGACCAGCCCTGTGCCGGTCGACACTTCTCAGGGGGGAAGCAAGACTTGGAACAGGCCGGTGGCCGGTCGCAGGCGGAGGAGCGGCTATGTGAGGCGGCGGAGATCCTCTGGATCAGCTGCCGCCGGAAAGCCTTGTACGGAGGGCTTTTTGGAAAATTAAAATAATGTCCGTACCCGGCGTCGAGCTAGTTGGGGAGCAGCACCAGGGTAGGGCGCTCACTAGCGAGCCGCCACGCCGACAGGTCACATCTCCCGAGGGGGGAGGAGTAGGCTTGGGCGGCAAGGAGGCCTGTCGCGAAGGACGGAGCGACAAGATCTGGCGACGACGACCCTCCGGGTCGGCGCCGCCGTGAAACCCCATACGGAGGGTTTTGACTAATTTCCGTGCACCCGCGGCCCGACGGATCCGGCTATGGCGACCTGACCCCCCCCCCCCCCCCTCCTCGATACCCACTACCGGATAGACGAGACCCTTGCGGGGGGGGGCGGGTGAGCGCGGAGGCCCCTGTTTCAACAAAGTCTGCTAGGTGGACGCGCATCAGAGGGGGGGAGGGTACGGACGCAGGCCGGACTACCTGACAGGTACCCGGGTACCAGACAGAGAAAAAACCGAGGAAATGAGCGGGGAAAATTCAGGTGCGGAGGCAGGAGCGCCCATTTTTTCTATGTCTATGTGTCTCGGTCCCCCCCACCTGCCCTGGAGGTGACGGGGGACCTCGACAAGGAGGACCGTCGCGTCGGCGGATGCGGCGGCGACCTTGGCGGGGCTTACGGGATGGGGCGGCGGGATCGACGAGCGACCGCGCGAGGAGGGGTTTTTTGCCAGCCTTTCCCCTCCTATCTTCGGCAAGACCGAAGTCACGCGGGAGCTAGATTAGGCTGGCCCGTCGTCCCTCCCGAACGCCGACCGGCCTTGGCCGGTCGGCACCCCGGTTCGGTGGGAGCGGGCCGAGCATCGTGAAGGTCGAGCAGCAGTTTAGATTTGCATTTCTCGACAAGTGGATTTATTTTTAGATCTGTTTTTCTTGATTACAAAATTATTACGCTGTTACTGCTTAGGCGGGGGGACTGTGGCAATTACTGCGGTTGCTTACAGTTTTTAACTCCCGAGGAACGTCGACACACAGTGAAGCTAGGTGTGTCGATAGGTGTACCTGGTCGAAGAGACCCGGGCCCAACTTGCTAATAAGTCCTGTATGGCGAAGTAGAGTGGCCCGAGAGACAGCAGTCGGTCCAGTTTGCCGGCACATGTTGTGAACAATTTCAATTTCAATTTCAATTTTGTAGAATTGTGCAAACACGTTCAGTATGGAAGGTAACTAAAGTATACTCATTTACAATCACAGTCACACAAAGGGACATTCACAAAGACAACCAACGAGTGGCTTGGTGTCGGGACGGAGGAAGTGAAGAGCTGAAGCCTAGCGACAGCTCTGTATCGACACACTAGACCACTTTCTAGTGTACATGTGTGCATGGTCAAGACATGTACTAAATACATCTAGACTGACTTACAATAGATGTCTGTAACAAATGACCTGTAAGTATTAATTACAACATGCCGTTAGACGCAGATTTACGACGAAGTATGTTAGCACTAGCATCCCGTTATCTAGGGCTTATGTACAAGGCAGTTGTACGGCATCCTAGTACTTAGTGTCATGCTATTAGCGGTTCTCTATTTCTCCGTTCCTGGCGGTCGGCCGGCAATGCCGGTGCCTTCGCCGTCCGCCATCTCTCTCCTAATCACTTCTCTAGTCACCACACCCGGCCCCCTTGTGGGGCCGGCACGACCTCCGGGAAACTATCCATTTCCATGTCCAACAAGTTATGGGCCCTCCACCAAGTTACACAAGAGAAGAGTCCGGCTTCCGCGTATCTGGGCCCGCGCTAGTCCTACCTACTCCCACACCACATAAAAAGAGTAGAGCGCGTATAACGCGCTCGGCGCAACCGCTAGTAATTCATCGTCTATCCGACACCTCGCTACGCCTTCGAGCTAGTTGTCCGTGACTGTTCTTCCACTTCCCACGTAAAAAGGAAAAGAGCGAGTGTAAAGCGTCCGGCGCCACGCTCGCCCCACCAAGCTTTCAGCCTCACCTAGCCTTCGGCCTACCGATGCTCTCGACCTGATTCGGTTTTAAAGCCGACCCGCGGAAGTTCGGCCCGCGCGTACTTAAATTAGTACTATTATTGTTTTTTCCCGATGCAACGCCGCAACGGTCACTTGACTTGGCGAGGATCTAACCTTGCCAACGACCAAAGGGAAGAGTCAACACGACCAGCGCCCGTCTATGCTTTGGCGTGCCCACACGCTCATGAAATCCCTATTTGCTTTGCTCCTTCCTCGCCGGGCGCTCTCATGCGTTGCCTACTTCGCCCGTGCTGGACAGTTTTCCCCGCTACATGGTGGATTAGTACATTCCGCATTACATTTGGAACCGTTTCGTGTCGGCTACTCGCCGGCAGCTGCACGCTCCTTTGCGCACATGTCGCTACACCTAACCGGATTGAGACACGCGCCACCAACACAACATCTATGGCCAAGATGGCATCTTCCTTGACACAAGCCAGGACGACGGCAAGACCTCGGCTGCATTGAAGGGGAGTGTTAGCACTGGCATCCCGTTACCTAGTGCTTATGTACAAAGCAACAATATGTCATCCTAGTTCTTAGTGTTATGCTATTAGCGGTTTTTATTTCCCCGTTAGTGGCGGTCGGGCGGCCTTGCCGGTGCATTCGCCGGCCGCCAACTCTCTCCTTCTCCCTTCTCTAGTCACCACAGCCGTCCCCCTTGTGGGGCCAGCACGGCGTCCATGCAACTACCCATTTCTATCTCCAACAAAGTCAAATGTTCAACGACGCGCAGTTAAATCTAATGACAGTTAACGCGTTACGGTTGAGCCATGAGTTCGTTGATCTAATTCGCGAGGGGTACTCCCAAGACTCGTTGATGGGGACGAGGGTGAGTGGATAAAAGACACCCTTAATGAAGAAGAAGACGGGTACTTTTTACGTCTTGATCGCGTGTGTGTCCCGCGGAACATTGAGCTCCGACTGATATTGATCTCTGAAATGCACGATAGTCACTCAACTGGTCACATTGGAGTCGCTGGCACTCTTGCTAAGGCGCTGGACAGATTATGTAGGAAATGAATTCGCCAAGATGTGAAATATTTTTGTAGGCGTTGCGTCGTGTGTCCACGAGCTCAGATTCAACCACAGATGGTTGCGACTCTTTACCCTTTGCTTGTTCCACCCATACCGTGGCACACATTGGGGCTTGACTACTTGACACATTTGCTAGCGAGTAATGGTTTAACATTGTATTGATTGTTAGTGGTCGACCATCTGACTTGAATGGCCCATTTTCTGCCGAGTACAAAGAGCGTAACAATAGAGCAAGCTATGAGTTTATTTTTACATGGAGTCTACCGACCACATAGTACCTCGAGTGATGGTTAGTGATCGTGACCCGAAATTTATCCGCGGTTTCCAGCAAACGCTTTGGAGATACACGGGAACGCGACTCATCAGGTCTTCAAGTCGACACCCGGAGACGGATGGACTAACGGAGCGCATCAACAACACATTCTAGCAAGTTCTACGATGGTTATGTTGCTACGATGGTTCAGACTAGAAAAAATATGTTACATCAAGTGGGATTTGCGTACAACGCTTCTCGTGCGCTTGTGATTGAGCACACACCCTTCGAGGCCAACTTTCGTTTCTCACCGGAGGAGCCACTTGACATGGTGTTCAGCATGCGACCTTCGATTCCAGTTTCGCAAGACGCGACGGAGCAGGTAAAATTGTTACATGATTTACACGCTATGGTACATACGGTGTTAGAGATGCACAAGCATGAGATTCAATCTCGTTCAAAACCGTCGACAGCTCCGCACTTCGTACGAGGAGACAAGGTGACAATCATAGCTAAGAATCTTTGCGAGGACAGCCTTGCCGGAAGTTGCGTGATAGACAGCTTTGGCCTTTTACACTAGAGGACAACATTTAAAAAAACACAGTTCTAGATTAAAGCTACCAGCGAAAGTTCGTTTACACCCGGTGTTTCACGTCAACAATCTAATGCCATTTTCTAGAGCTTCTCGCCGGCATGTTGTCCTACTAGTGACAACCGGAGAAGCTGATGACGACGAACTCGATGTCTCTCACATCTTTAATGTCTGCCTCAAGTTGGTACCCATACGACGAGGGAAGTATTTGCTCTTCATGACGCACTTCAGCGATGACGAAATTCCATCTATATGGCACCGGCTGAACGAAGTACACCGGACTACAACGTTACAATATTTTCTAGAAACGCCCCATTGGCATGCGTTTGTCAAGACTCAAGCGTACACCGACTTCATGCACACCCATCCAAAGCGCACTTCTCAGTCTCTGTGACTGCTTAAGTAAGGCAGCTCATACTACCACGGCATATGTAATGACCCACTGAACACAGAGCCCACCTCCACAGTCCACATGTTGCACATGCCCGCACTTTGCCATACATTCCCAATGCCGCCCAGCTCAGGGACCCGCCACATGGCAGTGCGAGTGGTGTGCTCGCGGTCGACACCACGACCTCACCCACCTCCACGAAGTCCAGTGGGCGACATGCCTACAACTACGCGACACCATCAGTGAGACCCCCTCCGGCCCCACCGCCCTCGCCGCATTTAACTCCGGCTTTGTCCCCTCCACCACACCCATTCTGCCAGAACCCGGACCCCCTCCCTGGTCACACCCCCTAATCACATTCAACCACGACCCCATCAACCCCGACCTCGACATGCTCCCTACCGGTAAATTCGCCATCCACGCACACCCATCACTCCACGACACCACCATACTATGCACTCCCGACGGCCGCGCGGTCACCACCCTTAACGGCCACCGCGTCCGCCACCTCTTCCAACTTTTCCGCCCCGACCTCTCGCTGCACACATTCGAAGAGGAGGTCTACCACCTCCTCACTCGCCTAGGTTCCCGCTCAGAAATCCACTCATCCACACCCGCCACCACCACCCGTAATAGATGGGCCACTAGAGAAGACCTACTCACAGCTCTCCGCCACACATTCCACATACAGACAGAACTCTACTCCGACCCCCTCAATAAATCCCTTCACTCCAACACCTACCACTCCCTCTACCCCGAAGACATAGTCTTCTCATCTAGTGGCAGCAATGCCCCACACACATGGCAAGGCACCAACATCGCCAACCCCGAATACGAGCACGAATGCATGCGCCGTGCCATGGAACACGCAATCACCAACGCACACCTCACACCCCCTCACACACCCAGCGCAACCATCCTCATCCTCCCCCGCTGGGAACACACACCCTACCGCCACTCCAAATACATCAACTCCCCATACACCCACCACCTTTACACCCTCCCCAATGACGCAAACACCTTCCTACCCCCCGACCAACACACTGGCAACCCCACCCCCACCCCATTCGGCACACGATGGATGGTCGACATATACCTCGTTGCCAATCCCCTCGCACTCTCCACCCTCCCGCCACCCACAGCCATGACCGCACTTCACAACACTCTCGAATCTATCTACGACACTCACCTCCCTAACCCCGCCATCACCACCCCTCCTCCTCACCTCGTCGACACCTACTCACCCCACTCAGCAGGTATATACCACCTCCCCCCAAACCCAACTCACCCCATCACATACCCCCTCCCGGAACGCATGCAACTAACATACCACCCCACTAGAGGTACTCTTGCTTGGAACTGGCATGACTTTGTCTACACAGACGGCTCGAAAAAAGGAGGCTCGTCCCCCCTCGGAGCGGCAGCCACCCACCCCGCCTCGGACACCAAAATCAAAATCCTGGTGACCTCTACCCCTCCCTCGCACACAATAAATCGCGCTGAACTAGCTGGCATAGACATAGGCCTCCAACTCGGCCACACCCACCTCCTTACCGATAGTGCGTGCTCCCTACGCCCCATACAAGGATACTTAAACTGCCCTGCCGCCTACCGACACAACATCCACCGGGACACACTCCACTCCATCACACACACCCTCAAAACCCGCTGCGACGCTGGCATCCGCACACACCTCGGCAAAATTAAGGCACACAACCACTCCCTAGGTAACGACCTCGCTGACGCACTCGCTAACCATGTCGCGGATGGACACCCACCCGACACCACATACACCACAGGTTCAGAGGTCACAATAGGCCACTGGACATGGCCATACACCCTCATTCCACAAACCCTAGGGGACCCATACCCTACAAATACACCAACCTCAGAGCTGACGCACACACCTTCAGCACCAAACACACACACACACACACATCCCTATCGCAAACAACAAAACATGGTGCCCTCTTAGCCCGCGCCGCGGAGGACGGCGCCGACTTCTCTTTCCACAAAAAACACTCAACCCTCACGAATATTCAGTTCACACACAAACAAGAATTCATGTGGGGAGTCCACAACACCCGCCTACTCACCCTTAACCCCACCCTGCGGTGCCCCCTCTGTGGCCAATTCACTAGCAACGGACACATGGCCGGTAACTGCCCCACCATGTCTGGCCTAAGACAGGACCGACACAATAGCGCGCTGCAACTCCTACTCTCCCTACTGGAACGCCACAACGGGGGCCGCTCGGAAACCATCACCGCAGCCTTCGGTAACAAACCCATCAAATCATTTGCCCCCCCCCTCTCCTGCCCACACTCCTCTTGACTGCCACCCACCTCACCCCACCCACATGCCCACCCGCCTTGTTGATGCTGACGAAGGCCTATCGCCCGACTCCCTAACCTCGTGTCCCGCCGTCTTACCCCCTGAGATACTCCCCCACGCGCTACGACCCCCCCACACAAACCCAATTTCATTCGCCTTCTCGAACCTCGGTTTGTCGGTCACACTAACGGCCGCCGCCGATACGCATCCATCAAAAAGATTCAGATAGGAGAGTGGAAGTACTGCACGGACAATAACCTCTCCCACACAGCTCACCTCATCCGTGCCAAATACACACCCCTTGCAAACGCCATCCGCAGCCACTGGCCAGGCACAGTGGTAGACATCCTTCCCATCGTCATGAGCCGCACAGGCACGCCGCACTCCGCCACCATCACGAGTCTCACCTCCCTACTCACAGCCCGCACATACCCTCCTGACATACTCATCTCCAAAGCACGCCTCGACACGTCTCGCATCCTCGCACAGCTCCACACGCACACTGTCCAATGGCTACATCATCTCCTACTCATATACCGCATAAAGTCCCGCACGACCTCCCGCCGCACCTCCGCACGTTGCCCCAACGCACGACCCTAAACGCAGGCAGCCCTCGCCTCGTATTGCACACCTCCCCGGGGGGGAGTAAACCCCCGAACACCCTTGGAGAGGTTGGACTTAGGTGGTTAACGGTCTAGCCTTGACTTGTAAGTTCCCTGTATGGCATAGTTGGGAGGGCCCAGAGACAGCAGCCGGCGCATACGGCTTTTGGTGAAAAAGCCGCGCATACGGTACATGTTGTAAACAATTTCAATTTCAATTTCAATACCACGGCAGTTGGCCGTTCGGCTGGCCTCATCAATCTGTCAAGAGGGGAAGGGTACGAGACAACGAGTATGACGAGTACAATCTTGTAGCACTATACATTACAAGACATTGTACATGCACTTGCTACTAATTTGATTCGTGCCCTTTTCCATCGGAAGGACGCACTACGTGGTTACGTCGTCACTGCAATTTAGCGAGGGTATTGTTCTGAATTGTACTTCGAGAAACTCTGCCTCCGCCCTATACGTGCATGTACGCACAATTAATCTAACTAGCAACATGACGCGCTAGAATGATTTCCGGAGACAAACGAGCCGCGTCGGTAGGCCGTTGAGACCGTCAAGAAAGCCCTAGCACCTCGCACGAGGACCATGCGAGAGTAGGTGCAAGGTAGCCAGGTTGGAGCTATTTAAGCCTAGTGTAGCGGAGGGAGGTGACATAAGCTTTAAGCTATTCCTTTGTTTATTAATTACAATCAAATGTTGAAATGTCTAATAACAGTCTAAGGCTAGGGATAAAGTGAATGCAATCGATGTTGATGGTAGTGATATCTTGAAACGTCGATGTTGATGTGATTGATATCTCAGATTGTCGATGTTGATGGTGTTGATATTTTGGGATGTTGTCATCGATGGCAATTTAAGCCGATATTATAGCCTATGTATCGATATTTGGGACGATATATCGACTCATCGGGCTTTGATAATCAACATTTTCTAATTGTTTTGATAATTGATGGCATTGATACTAGCACTAGTGCCATCGTGTCGATGTCGATGTCACAACCTATCACATCGATGGCACCATCAAATGCCACACTTCTTCAATCTCTCTACATACTATTTGCACTTCCACCTGCAGCGGCAAGCAAGAACATGTTTATGTCAACAATTAGCTCTCAGAAGGCAAACCGATTGAGTACTTAAAGATTCATGCAAATAAAGCTGAGGGGGGTTAAAACTGAGGGGGGAGGGACCTACTAAACAAGTAAACACAGATTTCGGTACATATTTCGCATTCTATTTTCGTTCTTTACGCAACGTCTTTTTGTTGCTCTTTATGGTACTCGGGGTTTCTATCTTAGCGACGCTTTACAGGAGGACAGTGATGATGCTGTGGCATGCCTTCCTGTTCCTCGGGCTTAGGCCTGTGGGGTTTTTCCTCCCTTCTCCTTTTGCATTGTGGTTTCCACTGCCTTTTCTTGTAAGATAAAAATATTCTTACAAGAAAAAGCAGTAAGAATATTTTCTTGTAAGATTATTTTTCAACTTATTAGGGGGCCTTCGCGGCAATTTGCAATAAACTTTGCAACAACACGTCAGCATCTGCGCGACACGTCAGCGCGTACGCCCTCGCGTACAGCCAAATTGCAACAAAGCTTTGTTGCAAATTGGCCTCAAATTGCAGCAAAGACGAAGATTGCAACAAAGATTGCAATAAAGATTTATCCGTGATTTTCAAAGTGTAGCAAAGTAAATTGTATAGCTACGGATACGACGGTGCGACCGCTTGGGCAGTCGCCCATCCTGCCTCAACCACGGACAGAGCCATTTCCCCTCCACACCCTCTGTATGGTCCCGCTATGTCAGATAACGCCTGTCTATGGTACCGCATGTCCATATTTCACCCGCCGAGTGCGTCTGATGGTGCAATCGATAAAGCCGAAAAGCGGGAAGTTTTCGACGGCAATCCGTGTCTAGATGGCGTCCACGTAGGTGGGCAACCGCGAAAGATCTAGTCCGCATACAACACTAGCCCCCCAGCGCTGCCGCGTCCACCGCACCATCGTCACAGATATTTTCGAAATGCGGTCCTGGTTCATCCTTACCTTCCGTGATAAAATATGTAGGGCGCCCGCAGTATCAGGACGTGCTAACAAAACGAGCAACCCATAGTCCGCGCGTGAACTTGGCGCCACGATTCGGGTACAACATTATGGTCGGCACCTGCAGCGCCTCGAGTTTTTCGCCAAACTCTGCCGGCTTCATACGGTTAGTATCATGAAACGACCGCTCGCTAACACTTTCATTCTCGAGGTTCAGGTCTGTCTGGCTAGGGTGTGCTTGCCATGCTCTCGACGCCCGATGCCGTCGCTGGAGGTAGACCCTCAAGTAAATCTACCGGGATTCCGAGTCAGCTGTAATGATTACATGCTGACGCATGCGAGCGCGCTACGTGGCACGCGGTGCGTTTAGTACGAAGTTTATTGCAAATTGCCGCGAAGGCCCCCTATAATAGTTGTTCATGTAATTGTTCATGGAATTATCATGGCGTTATCATGGAATTATCATCGCCCCGACATCCGCTTCATTCCCTTTGCAGTCACGGAATTTGGTACTCTTGGCGGCCACGCCACGGCTTTCTTGACGGAGCTAGCCAAGCAGGCAGCCGCATCTAAAGGGATGCACGTGGGCAAGTTGTTGGCCTCCTGGCGTCGAAAGGTCTCTCTCGCCGTCCATGTTGCTCACGCGGACAACGTCTTGCGTGGTTTGTCCGCCGCTGCGGACGGCACGGAGGCCGCTTCTTCCTCGGCTGGGATGCCTTCTCCGGCCACGGCGCTCTTCACCCGCGCCATGGGCCGCAAGCGTCCCCGTGCTTCCTCGACCGGCGTGTGAGGCGCCGCTTGTCGCCTCCAAGTGTTGCATTCTCGGCGTGGCTTAAGAGTTTCCTTAGTATAATCTGCTAGGTTTATGCACAATGTTGTGCTTTCCTTTTGCTGTGCTTTGGATTCCGTGATCCTCTTGTCACTCTTGCCCTCTTGTTTCCCCTCCCACTTTCCCTGTCCGTGCTCATCTGGTTCTTCTTGTAAGCAAAAATTATCATGGCGTTAGCTGGTTAGGGCCCATACGGGTACTGATTACTTCAAAGCAGAACACACCTTATTATCCATCCAGGGTACGGTAGTAGCCCAAACCCTGGACTAAAACCCTATATCCCGATACCACTTGTTCGATGGTCGAATCGAACAACACTGCAATAATAAGGATTCCTTAATATTAATTGTTCCTTAATATTAATTGAAAAAAAACTGCAATAATAATATTATTAAAATACAGGTAGCCGGAAGCTATTCAAAAATATTCTAACAAGAAAAAGCAGTGCAGAACGGGGAAAGGCGCGGAGGAAAAAGCCTGAGCCGGAAGCTACTAAGCGCTCAAAGGCTTTCGATGACGTCGTCCAGCCTACTTTGGTTGTTGATATCGTCGCAGCGGTATCAGCCTACTCACAGCTACTGGTAGAACGACCCTACAGCTACACGTAGTATTGAATACTCGTTACCCCGTCGCGCTTTCACCACCGTTCGCCCCAACGGGTGCATTGTCGACAGCGCGAAGACGGTCCTGGGGGAGGCGCAAGGCTGCGAGGGGAGTTTGTGGGTCACTGTTTGATTTCAGAAGCGCGGCGGAAAATATGGTGGCGGAAGCGGTAGCGGTGCCTCAGCTGCCGCAGCAGCACTGCGCCTCAAAGAAGCTGGTACGGCAGCCGTGAAATGATTGGGTTCACCCAGGAGCGGGGATTGATCTCAAATCTATGCCTGACTTTATCCCTGCCGGATCTTCGAGCCTGGTTGTGGGACCCCAACTTGTATCCGTTGCCTAAAACTGTCGACGTCTGGCCGCTACATACTACATAGGCGGGCGACAAGCGGCCATTGCTGTCGGAACGCGAGGAGTGGGCGAATAAAATGCGTAAGATATTGAGCCCCGCGGCCATGGTTAACGAGGACGGGTCCGTCAATCAGGCCTTCTTCAAACCTAAGCGGGTGCGGTGGGACGGCGGAGCCTCGGCGTGGCCGCCGCTTTTCTCGCGACTGCTGACTAACCCTCCATCGTCGATTTTGAATTTGAATGTAGTTTAATCTTTTTACACATTTGGGCGCTCAATATGAATTCTGAATAAATAGGAATAGTGATAATATAAACAACCTAATCTTAAGATAAATCATGATAGAGGATAAACATTCAATTAAGGACGAAGGACAAGTAGAAGGGGCCCTGCGCTGGAGAAACTGAAGTGATATTTTTTAAATCACCACCGCCCTGACTCGTATGGCCCCCCACAGGTTATCATCGTGGACAAAGAGGCCGGGAAGTGGGGCGAAACGGAATCCAACCTTCTCTATCAGGTCTCCCACACCTTTACCCCTACCCTCCCCCACCTAAAAGGAACTAACGACTGGCGGGAGCTGGCCCTCCGCCCCCCTCGAATCCACCCACACCCCCTCTTACTTTTCCACTCACTGAACATGCATGCGACACAGGGCATCGAGAAGCACGGCATTGGCAAGTGGAGGGTCATCAGTGAGGAGCTGCTGCCAAAGGTACACCGAATCATGGGACACCAAACCCACCCTCCCCCCCCCCACCACTCTCCTCCTACACCTCTCACCCATCGTGCTCCATCCTGTTGGTGCAGTGGGACGAACAGGCGCTGCGCGTGAAGGCGTCAAGATTGATGGGCAGCCAAAGCCTGGCAAGATACATTGGGTGGAAGGTACACCCCCTCCCTGCTGCCCACCCACACGCAACCTAGCCGCATGGCATAGCACTATCAGAAAGCGTCTCTCGGCTATTTTGCGACTGAGTGGCGAACTAGCTGCGCCTCTTTTTACTCGTGAAACGTAATGGCATTTATTGCAACTGTTACCATGTGTACAAGTATGTTGTTGGAGTGGGCGAATTTTGGGCAATTGTGGATTTACTCTCGGGCTGGACCGGAACGGATGGGTAACAGGGGGATCGTGGGGCGGTGGAGGCGGAGCGCAAGCTGAATCGCGAAATCGGGGAGAGGACGGGGTGTTGGAAGGGCGGCGTGCTGGTGGAGGACGATAACGGCAGCGTGGCAAAGGCGCTGGAGGAGCTGCAGGCGGCACGAGCCCCCCTCCCCGCTGAACCATGTCACACCTTTTGACACAGCCACCACCAGCACCCCCCCCCCCCCCCCCCCCCCCCCCCCGTGCAACGTCACACCATCACCACTCAATACGACTGAGACTGTCACCCCACATACTTGACCAAAGCCCATGAACCCTGGCTCGTCTGTGCCAGACGTCACTTCCCATCCACGTCGTGGCTGACAACCCACCCCCCTCTCCATCCACTCTTCTCCACTCCAATGACTCGCAGGCTCAGGCATGAGACGGCTCACGTGGGCGTGGAGTTCTCAATCCCCCCCCCCACCCCCCCCTTGGAAAATAAGGAAGCCTCCCTGATGGACTTCGCAAGGCACTCCACATCCGACTGTTACATCTCATTGCACAGAGACGCACCATAGCGTCTGTCTCTGCCTATTGCACTGTAATTTATACCATCCCGTTTTCTGTCACCCTTCTACGCATCCTCAGACGCTTGAGGCACAGCGTGTGGCACGCCACTGTCGTCGTGTAGTAGGCCCGGTCCTGACGTTGCTGTCACCTCACACCTAACGTGCACTTCCACGGGCCAGGCATGAAGTATCGTCTGACACTGCTCACAGCACCTGCGGGCGGCTCTGCACCACATACAGCTCCCCACCGATGAGCGCACCCTCGATGTCCTGCGGCGCGCCGCCCATCGCCGCCTCCATTTTGCGCCCCGCCTCCGCCAGCCGCGCCATCACGCCCTCCGCCGCCCCCGCGTCCCAAAACAGCGGCTCGCATGTGTAGTCGACCACCTGCTCCACCGCGGGGCGGGACATCACGCTGTCGTACAGCCCAGCGCCCGCAAAGCCCTAAGAAAGGAAAGGAAATAGGATAAGGGCGGCGGTGTCAGCGTCTGTCGAGGCAAAAAGCTTCACTATAGCGTAATATAAGCGAAACTGCCTAATTGACCGTCTTTACGCTTTCAATAGACTCTGCTGCACAGCAAAGGCAGAGAATCTCAAACTCGCTATTTGGCAGATTGAACTCGTATGCCCAAATCAATCGAACAAGCAACACAGTCATCGCGGGAGACGCGCAGACGTCCCAGGACACTCGGCTGCCCTGCCTCGTCAATGAAAATACAATGTATCCCTCATATTTGTGTTGTATGTATTTTGCCACAATCATTAATATTATGCACTTCATAATTAGAAGGATGGGTGGGATGTTACCGTCGAGGTCCTCGCCGTTGGAGTCAGAGCGCGCGATGATGGTGCCTTCGCCAGGTGAGGCCAGGCTGACGACCTTGGAGGGGAAGGACAGCACGGTGGGCGGCCCGCTGTCCGCTTTGGAGACAAACGTGAGCGCGGCACCGGGCGCGTTGCCCACCAGCACCTCCCCCAGCCCGCGCACCACCTCACCAAACACCTCATTCCTCGCACCTGCAACCATCCAACCACACCAGCACCACTCAGACCTCCACACACCCCCCTTCTGTGCCATCTAAACCAAGCCCCCCTGCCTACAGGAAGGTTAAGCTATTTAGGATTGGGTATGCCCTCCACGATCCACTTCCCCGTCTACTAAACAATTTAATCATTGGATTTAGGTTTTATTCTTCCTCACGTTCGTAAATGAAAACTGCTGCTATCAACTTCGTCACAGGGCCCTACGCTCAAACTCACATACCAATGCTATCACACGGGAGACGCGAGACGGGGAGGGGAAGGGTGACAAGTGAAACAGGGGGTTTTGAAAGGAAAGAGGGAGGGTTGCGGGTGCGCACCGGTCACGGGGTTGGCGGTGTGGAGCACAAACGCATACTCCGACGGCAGAACCTCCTGCAGCAGCACCGCCATCTGCAGGTCGCTGTCGGGAATACCATTCGCTCGGCGACTGAGCCACGCGCGATCGCTCCACTGTGAAGGGCAGCACGCAGTAAACACATAATCAACCTCAAGAGCAAAAAGAGATAGGCGCAAGCAACACATCAATCGCGACGGTGCTTCACGCCCAAAAGATATTTATCTCACGCACCACACATGTTAAGTCCGTGGATCACTTCTGGGGGTGCAGGCGGGGGGGGGAATGTGCGTGTGGGTGTGCGGGGGGGGGGGGGAGCTGTGGGTAGAGAGGAGGGAGACGCAGAGGTGGAGGGCGGAGGGGGCACTCTCACCTTTGAGGCCCAAACCTCTTTGATTGCGCTCCATACCTGTGGCCAACCCCCGCCGCCACTCGCCCACTCGCCAGCCCTATCAAGTCCCACAACGGATAAATATAATATGTTAATGAAATGGAAATTTAATTTCTCTCTCCGTTCATCAAACCAAGCGTCTGCATTTTTAAAACATTTCAAAACAAAATGTGCGCACGCACACACATCCACACTGCGTTTAACGACATGGTGGGAGACAGCTCTCACCCTGGAAGCCCGGCCTGAGCAGCAGCCTCACCCAACTCGGCAGCCAAGCCTACAGCGAGGAGCATCAGCAGCATCAGCAGAGATTACTTCAGAGTAAACTAACCCTACAGTTGCCGAGGCCCGAATGCCCACCCCTCCCCCCCCCCCCCCCTACACACACACATACATACACACACACATAC
>JAPMLY010003389.1:5000-21076 GCA_026401115.1 Tetraselmis chui | reverse complement strand
CCTGAAGAGATGGACCGCGAATACACCACCAGGCAGCAGCGCGGCTTGAATAACATCTCGTAGCGAAAGCATACCTTACGTGCGGAAGCAACCCAGCGCCGGCCCCACTGGTCTGCGATTCACAAATTTCAGACGTTCAAGAAGACTCAAAAAAAAACTTTCAGGAGGCACGATATCCGGCAAAAGTTAAACTACTACGCCGATAGTTCCCGAGGAGAAAACAGGCAAAGGGCATACCGGTAGAGCCGCTGCTGCGACAATTGTCAAGATAAGAAGCAGGCTTGCCGATATGGGAATCGAAGGCCATCTCTTCTGGGAAGTCGTTAGCATCTGTGTTTCGTTCCCGATCATTTCCTCGGCGGCCCGACTTGTACCGCCGAACAGATCGCAACTGTCACTGCACACAGAGACAGGACGACTCAAGAAAGCCCTGCGTACTTTGCCATAATCAAACGCGCAGCCTCGACTACAAGTCGCCCCTAGACACGGTGAACCTTATTGTTACTATGCGAGCAAAGTTCTTATAATCCCTTCGTCCTTTGTGGCGTAGTGCGCACACATAGCCGAGAGGTCGACAGGGGGACGGCAAGCCACTTACAAGCAGCACTCGCTAGGAGTTCCCAGCACTACGTTGGTAGATCTCTCTCCACACCCGCGCCACGGGTTGAATAGTCGTATAGCAGATGGTGCAAAGCAACTTGCGGGGGGGGGGAAATCTAAGTTTACTGAGAGGCGGCGCTAAACAGATATGTAATGCGGCACGCTAGCTTCACTCGTCTTGCTGTTGTTTGTTGTTGCGTATAGACCGGTACCCTGTACCACTACCGGCTCTACCCGGCGGCATACACACAAACAACAAGGTACTGAATAGTACTGAACAAGATACAAATAAGGTACTGAATAGTTAATGAACGTACAAGTATCCCGGAGACGACGCCCCGGTCGTTATTAATCCCGTACAGCTATCGCAGCACATACCGACCTTTTGATTTTCCATTCTCCGCATTGTTCGTACGGGTTACAACTTCCCGGGGCGTCACTGCGGATATGAAAGAGAAACCATATTGTAAAACGTTGGTTATCAATTATACTTCCCGGGTCCGGCACCACTTGCCGCGTCTTGCGATGCTGCGTTATTATATATTGTGGGTTTTATCACAATAAGCAGAGTAACAAAAAACTCTTACAAGAAAAAGAAGTGGAAGCCACCAAGCAAAATGAAAGAGGAAGAAGAAACCCCACAGACCTAAGACCGAGGAACATGAAGGCATGCCACAGAGTAAGTACATCATCACATCGTCATGATGCAATAAGTACATTTATATGGAATAAGGGCGAGAATAAAGAGCGAAAGGAAGCCTATGAGTAATACATTGTGAACACAAAATAAACACGATAGCTAACGCGGAATAAATAGCATTGTTTATGAATACGTTTCTGCCCGCGTCATTAGAAACATGCTTGGTTGTAAGTAAGGGATAAGCGTCCTGTGCGATATACTGTGCGATGATTATAGTCACGTTTAGCAACAACTTTGTGATTCGTGATCAAATAAAGCTGTGTTTCCTTAATGATAAGATAAATCTTTATGTGGCTGTTCTATGTACTCCAGTCAGTGTCTTTGTTGTTCGATGCGAAGCAACCACGCATGGTATGGCATATTTTAGAAATGATGACAAGAGTCGCACGACGCGTCCGCGCGTACATGCGTGCGCGCGCGTGTGTGTGTGTGTGTGTGTGCGTGTGTGTGTGTGTGTGTGTGTGTGTGTGTGTGTGTGTGTGTGTGTGTGTGTGTGTGTGTGTGTGGGGGGGGGGGGGGGGGGGGGGGGGGGCGTGCGTGCGTGCGTGCGTGAGCGTGGCGGGCGTAGTATCAATCAATCGCTGCTGCGGTTGCGAGATCTTATTCCCCTGCCCGTGGGCAGCGGATACCCGCAGCTTTGTGCTTGCTTGTTTGTTCGTGTTTGGCCTTATGCGCTTGCATATTGCAAGCGCTTTTAAACAAGATTATTGTACTATTGAGGCGTAAACCCCAATTCTGAAGACCTAGATAGCAGAATTGGGTACGCCCTGAGACAGCTGCTGGTTTTGCTGGCACGTGTAAGCATTTTCTATTTCTGAATTCGCCGGAATGCGTTCCTCTCTGCTATACCTATGCTCTGTCTCCCAACATTTGGTAAATTGAAAGCAGGGGAATCCACCATCGAAGAAGCCGCGCACCCGGGTAGTGGGGGAAATAAGGCAAACAGGCTATTACATGATATATTAGTGACGGAGTGCAGGAGGAGGGCAGTGCTGATGCTGTGGCATGCCTTCCTGTTCCTCGGGCTAAGGTTTTTTCCTCTTTTCGTCTTTTCGCTGGATGGACTCCAATAGTTTTTCCTGTAAGCAATTTATAGATATAGTAGTGACTGGAAGGTACGTACAGGTACCGGTACCGTACTGGCCCTGAAATGCGGCCAGACGTGCTTGATAGAGCGCATGAAAACATGATTACAAACAGATATACCGGAGGGGAAAAGAAGAAGCAAACCTCGAGACTAAAACAAAACGGCCATAAGGTTTCAGAAACGGGTCGGGCCACGCGACTATTGCTATTTTCAGTCCGCTCAGACGCGGAAGAAGACAATCGTTCACTAGGCAGGGGAACTATCTCCCCGGTGGCTGGCTGTTAACTCAGTAGCAGTCGCTACATGTGCAGCTGTATCTCTTTTGGCATGCTACGCAACGCCGTTCCGACGTCGCAACTGCTGTCGCTCTCAGCCTACGCGTCGGCCTATCGAGTGGCACAGCGACCTGCAACAGATATGGCGGCGACAGCTGGGGCGCAAGAGGTGAGGCTTCTGGACGCGCACTAATTTGCAGGTGGATCGCTCGCAGATACCACCGCTTGCATCCTTAAGCGATGCGCGTGGTTGTGCTGGAGTCGCATCCCTGAAGGTCATCGCACGTCAGCACGTGCACGTACGGGTACTAAGCGACGCCTTCCGCGTATTTGCATTTTTCGGCCTCGCCCTCTCGCGCAAAACAACAGGTGCTCTTGGAGCACCGCGGTTCCGCAGCGATCGTCACCCTGAATCGGTACAGCCCACTCGTGCTCCTCGTCTGTGCGTTCCACGATACTCGCACCGCTGCGGTAGTCACGAGGTGGACACTGAACCGTCACGGTGCTGTACCCCCTTGTTTACGTTGTTGCAGGCCGAAAGCCTTGAACGCCCTCAACACCAACATGGTAAGAGGATGGATTTGGCTCACATGTTAATATGATTCACACACGCCTGCTCACCATAACCGTGGTGGTGGGCAGCCGTCTGATGAAGCAAGGTGTCTATGTTCGCAGGTGGAGCGTATGCTGCCGCTGTACACAGAGTGGAACCGCAGTGAAGGCGGCCCTAAGCTGGTCATTCTGAAAGGAGCTGGTGGCAAGGTGCGCGGCGCGTGGGCAATGCGTGGCCCGTGCAATTGTGTATGCTCGAGGAAGAGTACTTGTATCACACAAGTAACGCACAATGCTCGCAGGCGTTTTGCGCTGGCGGTGATGTGCGCAGTATTGTCGAGCTGGGACAGGCTGGAAACGTGCAAGAAGCTCGCAAGTGAGTTGCCTATTCAAAACGATATTTTATGTGTGCGCGCGTGTGTCTGTGCCTGTGTCTGCGTTTGTGTGTGTGTGTGCTTGTGTCTGTCCCTGTAGATGTGTGTATTTTGTTTTCGATGTGGTACGTATTTATATGAGTTTTAGTTGTGTGTGTGTGTGTGTGTGTGTGTGTGTGTGTGTGGCGTATATGCGTGTATGCTATGTGCGCGCATCTTGTGGATGCTGTGTCTGTATGAAGTGCAAGAATCATTTGTGTGTGTGTGTGTGTGTGTGTGTGTGTGTGTGTGTGTGTGTGTGTGTGTGTGTGTGTGTTTGCGCAGCGCGCGAGTATGCTCGTCCGTCAGTGTGTTTCGTTCTGTGTGTTAAGTATGCCGGCCTGTGTCTGCGTGTTTTTCCTCCTTGACCTAGATTTCGTTATCGACATTTTCGCAGGTTTTTCGAGACCGAATATAGCCTCAACTTTGCTCTGTCCCAGCTACGGAAACCGCACGTGGCGCTGATCCATGGCGTGACCATGGGGGGTGGCGTGGGCGTGAGTGTGCATGGCGCTTTCCGTGTTGCCACTGAGAAGTCTGCTCCCGCCCCAACTCGGCATTATTATAGCATGCCCCTAATTCAGCTCATTATTTCCGCATTTTTCCTCATTTTCATGCACTACATCCGCATTTTCTTCATACATGCATATCTTGACTCCGTCTGGGCTGCTTCACCGGACCCACCCACCTCCTCCACCATTGCAGGACCCTCTTTGCGATGCCTGAGCTGGGAATTGGCCTGTTTCCTGATGTTGGTGCGTCATACTTTCTCCCCCGCTTGCCTGGCGAGTTGGGACTGTATCTCGCACTCAGCAACGTCCGCCTGAAAGGTACCTCCTCCCTTGATGCATCCTTTCTCAATGTGGGCCTCCTGCCAAGTGAAGCAGGTTGGTAAAATAACTGGAAAGCATCCATTTCTCTTCTGCGGGATGACATTATGTAGGGGCTCAAGTGAAGGAGGCGGGCATTGCTACGCATTACGTCCAGTCTAGCTCTCTGCCAGAGTTGGAGGAAGCCTTGTGCAAGCTTGGAGAGGTATTTTTCCGATTTCCAACAATACCGTCGGCCCTCTGACCCAAAAAATTTTAACTATGAATCCTGAGTATCTCTCTCCCTCTCTTCTTTCTTGTGGGTATCCAATTGTAGGCAGCTCTGGACCATTCGGCAGTCGATGCTGAGCTGAGGCGCTTTGAGGACTCCTCACATGCGTCGGAAGGTGAGGCTCATCGGCCAGGTAGGTGAATGGAGAGGGGATATCATGCCATACATGAAGTGGTTTTCGCAGCTTTCTTTGACGGTGCATGCTGTGGCAGGCATTCTGGAGATGCTCCCAGTCATCAACCACACGTTTGGACAGCCTACGCTAGCGAAGGTAGTTGATTCTCTTGAGCAACAGACGAACGGCCAGAACGTCTGGGCGAGGTGAGACAGCAGCCGTAACTGGATAGGTTTTTAGCGCACATATTAGCTGGCTGAGTTCGCACTCTCGCTGCACGTTAGGGATACTTTGGAGGCGATGCGGAAGGGGTCCCCGCTCTCAGCGCATGTAACCTTTGAGCAGGTGAATATAGGCCCCTCCTAATCAGCCCGCATGTTCACACGCGTGGCTGTACATGCACACACACACGAACACACCCACGAACACACACACGCACACACACACACACACACACGAACACACACACGCACACACACACACACACACACGAACACACACACATGCACATATACATAAGTACGCACGCACTCGCAAACAAAAGCACGCTGACACATACGTACACACACGCACCCTCGTGCACACACACACACACACACACACACACACACACACACACACACACACACACACACACACACACACACACACACACACAGCTTGTTTCTGCTACTACCTAACAAACTCGCAAATTGTTCGGTTACGCGTCCTTACCCCAGCTGCGGCGGGGGCGGCACATGCCCATCGCGGAGTGTTTGGAGATGGAGTACGGCATGGCTTGCTCCTTTGTGCAGGGCAACACCGATTTTGCAGAGGTGGTATACATTTTCGTTGGTTGCCACAGTGTCTACACGTTATGAATACTTTTTGGCGTCTCTGAGACTTCTCACAGGTTGAGTCCCGTCGTGTCGACATAGCGCTGATGTGGCTTTGCTTTACGTTTGTGTGCCTTTCAATGGGCAGGGCGTGCGCGCTGTTCTGATAGATAAGGACAACGCGCCGCAGTGGAGGCACAGCGACTTATCACAGGCATTGCCCACATATGTTAAATTACGCAGTTTACGCAAACCTGTTTGCAACACACCCACGGGGTAACAGATACAAATGATTTGTTGGCGGGCAGGTGACGGCGGAGGAGGTGCAAAAGGTGTTCGAGCCCCTCCCTGACGAGGAGCGCCTGGGACTAGATAGCAGCTCGCCCGGCTTGTTTCCACGCGCTGCCCTTCCCCGGCTGTAGAAAGGGCAGGAAAATAAACAGGATCTCCTTTATGTGGTTGGTTCGCACGACACAGTACGAGCCGAGGGTGGAGGCACTACGGTTATGCTGCGGTTGCTTGAATGAGTCCCCTTTCATTGGCATGTGAATTTCTATTCTGTGCGAGGTGTCATTTTCATTCAGTCTGTCGCTCACTGTTGACGTGATACACCGGTGTATCTGCTTTTGTTGGCTCGCGCCAGTGGTCAAGCTGGGCGTAGATACTGTGCGAAATACTTCCCGCCATGATGAATAATTGATGAAAAAAGATTAAAAGTTTCCCATGTATTTGGTGATATTGGGACTTTGGTGAGCTTAGAATGGACTTTGGTTCATGTATGAGTAAAAGCTCCCCAAGCTCGTCGACGACCCATATGCAGGTCCGAAAACATGTGCTTCAGGACCACATGAGGCGCCGGGGCGAACTGTTTGTCACACATTTGTGCGTATGTGTCGGTGACATAAAGCTGCCCACATGATCATGGGTCACAAGCATGAGACCTCTTCTCCACCCCACTCTCTATCCCCCTGCCTTGCGGCCGACCCATTCTTACTCGGGGGAGTTGAAGGAATTGATATGGGACTCCACGTATACCACACATTTCAGTAAGGCTTTAGGGCTCAGAGTGACTAGGATCAGCAGTCTAACTAAGGCTACACCTACGCTATCTGGGAAGAAAGAAAGGCGCATTAGTAGGAGTAGCCACATCTTTGATGATCTTTGGGACGCGACATGTAACATAATGCCAGCGATATCATAGTGCTACACCTATCAGTCATGCAACTGCTTCACTACGCAGATTGGTATACTGCCGCCAATCGACCCCTCTTTACAAAACAAGACGGACGCGCATCATCAAAACGCACATACAGTGAAAGACATAGCACCAAAGAGCAACCGCATTGGCGTACTTGGTCCGCCGCGTTTTATCGTTATGCTTCGATGTGTCTCATGATTAGGTTCTGCTTTCGCAACGGCTACAACGCTGATGACACCAAGTCATTAATTTTAGACAGTCACTCGCCCCATTTGCAGAATCAAGTCGGCTCATTGGAGGCATGGCAATGCAATACATGGTAAGAATGGGAGGGCATGGAAGAGTGGTTCCAACGGTGGACATTACATGCTCCGGTGAAACCTGTCGGTACCCATTCAGCCCCTACTGTCTGCGATGCATACAACCAAAATGCACATTCCAATTTGTTACAGAATTGTTACTCCCAATGATGGCGCACATAAATAATGTAATGGAAAGTATACCCAGAATGTCTACGCGTATTATAAACCCCGCTGCTTCGATTTTCGAAACAAGCAATACCTCATACTGCCGCAAAGTCATTCGAATCTTGGGTGTGCGCGTTATGATAGGAGTAAGTAACGTCCGGACGTCCTTAGCCTCACTCTTTAAACAACGGTGGAAGGTTCCACTCCTTCAGCACGAGCCGCTCGAACTGAAACTCTTGAAAGTCCCTCGCGAAGAGCTCCTCCACGAGCTGCGCCAAATGCGAGGTGTAGTACTGATGCAACAACCCATCCGCATCCGTCGCCCTCTCGTATCCCTGGACAGCTCCCGAAAACCCAATGTCCATCCCCTGCTCCTCTCGCCGCTTTGCCTCTGCCTCCTTATCCGACGAGCACCTGACCGGGGACTCTATCAGCTGCTGCATTTCCTCGCAGGTCTGATTTTTGGCTGTGTAGAAGCAGTCCGGTCGGGGCGCAGCAGACGGCTGCGACAAAGGATAGGAGAGCGGCGTTGGTGGGTATGCCTTAAGAGAGATGATTGGAAGAAATGCATCGAGTGAGGGAGGGTCACACCTGCAGGGTTGTTTTCTCTCTAGGAGCGGACAGCTCACGCCAACCTGTTCTCACCACGTCCTGCAACCCCAGCATATTCACCAGCGCAGGGTACCAGCTCTCAATCCACTCCACCGGCAACGCATAGTCATACTGCAGCCCGACGTCTATTCCACACTTTCGTGAAATTGGCACAAAGTGTTTGTTGATGACTGATCCCTCCCAGCCAAAGCGCTGCACGAGGCGGTGCAGATCCTCCACAAACGCAGCAAAATCGGATGGCGAGGCAGTCAGGGAGGACGCGTTGATGGAGGTGTGGGTCCAGAATTTTTTATACAGTCGTGCGCTGCCCCATTTTCCTTTCGCCAGCTTGCTCTGCACAGTTATCAAACTCAAATTCAAGTTCCATAATCATGGTTTTACCCCAATTACACCGCAGACTGACAACGGCATTCACACCACCATCTCATCAAAATGACACCCCCCGCGAGATGCAGAGGCTCATCCTACGTTGCATGCGTCGAATAGAAACAAGTCAAGGGGCAGGTCACGTGAGGTTGGCTCTGAAATCCGCGTCTCACTCACCAGATAAGCTGACAGAAGCCTCGAGTATGGGCTTCGGACGATGACGATGCGCGAAACCGAGGCATTGCGAAGAGCACGCAAGGTGGGGTATTCGCTCTTGGACGGCGGCCAGGGAGGCTTGCCGCTGGGGTGCACCTGCGCAAGATGAGGCTTTCGCAAAACAGTTTGATTGCTGCCGTCCACGGCCTTAAGGAGCAGCTGCTTCCACCTGCAAAAATATAGACAGCACGTTGTGAGAACGAGCAAGCAACTATGGATGAGACAGAGAGAGAGAGAGAGAGAGAGAGGGGGGGGGGGGGGGTAGAAAAGAAGAGAGAGAGAGAGAGAGAGAGAGAGAGAGAGAGAGAGAGAGAGAGAGAGAGAGAGAGAGAGAGAGAGAGAGAGAGAGAGAGAGAGAGAGAGAGAAGAGAGAGAGAGAGAAAGAGAGAGAGAGAAATAGAGAGAGAGAGAGAGAGAGAGAGAAGAGAGAGAGAGAGAGAGAGAGAGAGAGAGAGAGAGAGAGAGAGAGAGAGAGAGAGAGAGAGAGAGAGAGAGAGAGAGAGAGAGAGAGAGAGAGAGAGAGAGAGAGAGAGAGAGAGAGAGAGAGAGATACGGATACACACACACACACACACACACACACACGGTCTTGTGTCTCCCCGATGGTGTGTATACGCATGACGGTAGCAGACAGGGGGTCGCGGCATGTCGCCATCACCGTGTACTCCCGGCTTTCTCAAGCAGGCAGAAGACTGCTTGTTGGCCGTTCGGAGCTTCAAACGGCGTCGGGAGGCCGTCGTGAAAACCGGGCGCCACGCCATGCAGCAGCGGCGCGACCCTAGCCACACCTAGAAAACAGATACAGCGATTGTGATTAGCCACACAGGATGACAGCCTACGCCACCGTCTGTTCAGAGGCGAGAAAGAACGTGGTATTGCATGAAGTATACAACAGCCACATTCCGCCTCAGTCTTGATGTGAGCAAAAACCGTGACGGGGTGAGAAAGTGGGCTGCTCGCCTGCGGCACGGTTTACTGGTTGTCTTCGGAAGAGGTTCAGGCAAGGGCGATGAGGATGTCCGACTGGCAGCCTGGCGAGGGCTGGGACTGCAACAAGGCTAAGCAGGCTTATTATCTGAAGTGCAGCTGTCGCGGATAGCAGCGGAGGCCGTATACGCAGCACAGGCTGCCTCATCACATTTCGCCAAGGCAAGTCGGTGTGGCGAAGCTGGCGCAGGCAGTGCTGACGGGGGCTCTCAAGTAGGCCACCAAGCAGGCCCGTTCTATACGCAGGCGTTCAATATCTTTGGTGTGAGGCGGTGAGCAGTCTTCACTATCAAGCACCTCACTGCGGGCGGCGCGGAGTTTAAATTAAGTAGTGCAACAGCTCATCTTCGCGGATGGCGCGAAGTTTAAACTTTTTTTTTGAAGAATATATAAAACAGCAACTGGCGGTGGCCGAGTATTACGTGGGCACGGCAACTACCGGTACGGGTCCACCTACACACCTCGCGCGCACAAATAATGAGTCCGTCACTACTACCGTACCTGTAGCTGCTGAAAAATGAATGAATGAGTAATCTGCTTACAAAACAAGCAGCATAAGCCAGTAAAGCCACCAAGGAAAAAGAAGAAAAGAGGGGAAAACCTAAGCCCGAGGAACAGGAAGGCATGCCACAGCATCAGCACTGCCCTCTTGCAAAGCATCACGGAGATAGGAACCCATAAGAGTACCATGAAGAGCAGCAGAAAGACGTTGCATGAACTTTCGCCGCGCATCCATAAAAATACGCCGAAAAGGAACTTAAGTAGTTCGACGAACGAAATGTTGCATACGGACATACATGTCACAGCGTAAAGAACGAGAGTCAACACCATTTATGACAGGGAAGCGACGAACTGCCACCAAAATAGCGAAGCGATCAACCAAATCAGCGCCAACCGGGCCCCATCCCACATAGCGAAAGGATAGTAGTGCTGGATTAAGTAGTCATGGAGACATGGATCGATTGAACCGCAATCGTGCCAAGTAAAGCATAAGTGCGGAGGTCCGCATCAATTTTGCCATGTTGAGCTCCCAATGCAAGGCTGGCCAGGAGTGGGAGACGAAAACCTATACGAGAAACATTGGCGTTCGTGCGAGCACTTGCAACCGTCACATCAACGACAAGATGACGGTGCGGAGCCATGAAGTCTAACCAAACCACGTCCCCATGACGATCTCGAGAAGCTCCCGACCGAGTAAGGCGGACCTCCAACCGCAAGTCCCATTCCTTAGTAGCCCCCGCTTCAAGCATGAACTCTTCAAGCACGTGGACAACCCGGTCGTGGAGTTGGATGACATACCAAGAGCACGGCCACCGGCCACCGGGGGATGTGGTCCATAAGCATAGCAAATGTGGAGCGCTCACCCGACATAGAGGTGTTTGATACCGTCAACGAAGATCATGACCCACGAGACTCCAAGGGAGCCTCACTGCACCGAGGGCACTTCGGAGCGTAAGAGGCGCGCTCCGCAGTGAGGCCAAGCACCCGGTGTGCAGCCATCACGTAACAATCGGATGGAACCTTGAAACACGACTCATGTGAAGCGGGAAAGAGAGCTAAAGCCCCGCGACCAGTACCCAAAGTCATCCTCATATAGTGTGGTGGGGAAAGTCTTCAAGACGCCAAGAGGTCAAGGTAGGCTCGTACACGAAGAATGCACGAAATAGTTGTGTCCGTATGCCGTAGTTCGTTCGCGAAACTAGTGTTGTTCCTTTTCGGCGTTTTTGGGGACATGAGAGACGAGAGTTCATGCAACGTCTTTTTGCCACTAATAGGGAATAGAGTACCGCTAATAGCATAACACTAAGTACTAGAATGACAAATAGCTACCTTGTACATAAGTACTATGCAACGGGATGCTAGTGCTAACAGTTCTTCATGGCACTTTGGGTTCCTATCTCCGCGACGCTTTGAATGAGGGCAGTGATTATGTTGTGGCATGCCGTCTAGTTACGTCGGGCTTAGGTCTTTTCTCTTTTCTTCTTTTTGCTTGGTGGCCTCCACTGATTTTTCTTGTAGGAATTTCCTTGTAATTAACGCAAGTAGGGTACCTGCAAAATGGACCGGCTGCCCTCTAACGGCCATCATATACTCAGCCATCCATGACAATTAGGAGTGGCGATTGGGCCGGGCACTCTTCGACTAGGGTCGGGTATACCAATTTGCAATGTATGCCGGTGTTCCTCGGAGGTTAAAGATTGTAAGCAACCGCATTAGTGGCCACAATCCCCGCCCCGCCCAAGCGGTATTGGTATTGTAATAAAAATTGTTTTACAATAGTATCGGCTAATATGCGCAACTGGAATGACTATTGTCTAACGGCCATCAAATACTCTGCCATCCAAGCGACTTAAGATAAAGATTGGGCCAGGCACTCTTCGGCCAGGTACATCTATCGACACACCTCTCTTCCATGTGTGTGTGCCAACGTTCCTCGGAGGTTTAAAACTGTAAGCAACCGCAACAATTGCCAAAGTCCCCCCCGCTTAAGCACTTCTAATACCAGAAGTACTTGTATAATAAAGAAAGGCAGATCTGAAAATAAATCCACTTGTCAAGAATGCAAAATGAGACTAGTGCACGACCTTCACGATGCACGGCCCGCTTCCACCGAACCAAGGTGCCGACCGGCCTAACGTTAGGCCAATCGGCGTTCGAGAGGGGCGACTAAATTATAAGTAGTAGCAAGGCTTTGCAAGGAGGGCGGCAACTGTTAAGCATGGATGGTTTTTGGCAATTAAAAATACTTTTACTCAGTGAAAGAGTGGACCGAAACCATTGTTGACAATATAGTTAAAGGGAAGCTTGGCATGGATGGGGCCACCCGCCAGGCCGCCACGGCTAAGACTCGGTCACCGCACCATGGTTTGCGGCCGAGTCGCGACTTGTATGGACAAACTCTAATGTGGTCTCCCCAGAAATCAGATTTTTAATAATTGTAGTTGGTGGTTACGGCGAAATCGGCGATATAACAACATTATTACAATAAGCGCGCTTAACATTTTGCCAGCCACAAACACGCGGAATGTGGTTATCATGAATATGCATGGAATGCATCGTTTAGTAAATATTGCGCGTAGTAGGTAGATGGGTCACCATATATGTAGGTCGGTGGGGACAATATGAAAATCAAAATCCCATAACGTGGGTGACTTGGAACCATTGAATTTTATTGTTGTATATCATATGGTGTCGGGTTGAGCCTTCACATTAATAGGGCCATTACATTTAGTAATATTCTCGCATTAGGTGCATGTTCCGAATGGATATTTTGATTGTGCATGATTATGTCTCCATGCAACCCACCCGTCCAAGCATCCGCGCCCAACAACACGTAGTCTCCAGCGACTCCGGCCCCCCTCCATCAACATTTGCTACAGTAGACATCTCTCCAGGAGGCATCCCCCGCCTATTTGCACATGCCCCCCCCCCCCCCCCCTTGCCGCTCCACGCTCAACATGCGGTCAACTCGGGTATAAGCTGCACACGCTTCGACATGAGCGCAAGTTGGAAATGTCAATGGTGGGACGTCTCCGAATGCCTTACTTACCGTTCGTCCTTGGCGAGGGTTCCAAAACTGGACGATGAGAGGCAAGGGGACTAGCATGCATGCCCCTAAGCCTTGCAATATGAGTTATCGATAGTACAAATTGTAGTTTTACTTCCCGTGGAAATTCCGAAGGGGGGTATGTGGGGGGGTGATTCCGAAGGGGGGGTGATTATTCGCTACCATAGTCCAATATTATGTATTCCGACTATTGGTGGTTCTTGCCGTAAGTTCATTCCTTAATTTCCCCATGCGGTTATACTATATATACTTAAGCCCCCCTCCCCCCCCGGGCTCGTCGTGCATCGTGGGTTTGTGTTGAACACGGTGCATGGTTCGAGAGGAGGAAGCTAGATAGTTACACGGGATAGACTAGCCAGCCCCGCAAGGGGGCCAAGTGTGGGGACAAAGGAAGTGAAGGGAGGAGAGTGGCGGCCGGCAAAGCCAACGGATGGGCCCGTCGGCCGCCACAAGTAGGCACGCATACAACCGCAGGTAGTGCAACACTAAGTACTAAGGGGACATTGGGCTACAGTGTACATAAGGACTGTGCATAGGAATGCAACTGTCAACACCCCCCCTCAATGTAGCCAAGGTTAAGTCGTACAACTTCGAGCTTGTCATCGGATGTCCTCGCGTAGAGATTGTCACGGTGATAGAAGTGTTGCGTTGGGGGCAGGTCGCATTCCAAGTAGGTGCTGCGATATGCGTTGATACAGACGGGGTGCTATCGGTGACAGACCGAAATAACCGGTGTCTAATATACTGCGTTAAGTACTAAACTCTGTCAAACGGCGAAATGGTCGGCGCATCACAGTGGCGACCGGCGTGAGAGAAGTATGAGGCAGGTAATGTAGCCACCTACGTGCTTGAAATATAGGTGGGCGCCATAAGTGCCACTTCCCCCCCTTCGCCGTGGCCAGGGTCGAGTAGGTGCAGATGTGTCGAAGTTGTGCGTTCCCTCGCGAATACCAGAAACAAAGTACTATTTAAAGTACTACATAGGCCAGAAGGCCGCGGGTTGGTTGTGTGACCGGATCTAGTGTAGGCTCCCGCTGGTGGTGTTGAGCGGGGTTGTGTCGCGGACCTCTGTTGAGGTCGTGGGCCGCAGTGGGGCAGGTCTAGGTTGTAATCCAGAGAGCTGGTTGCACGCAGGCTTGTCGGTAGTAGAAGTGTTTGAAATAAGTCATCGCCATGTACGGCGGAAGGGGGTGCCGTTGTGCCGAGAAGATACCGAGCGAGGGAAGTCATCGCCATGTACGGCGGAAAAAGGTGCCGGTGTGCCGAGAAGATACCGAGCGTGTGAAGTCGTCGCCATGTAGGGCGGAAGGGGGTGCCGGTGTGCCGAGAAGATACCAAGCGTGTGAAGTCGTCGCCATGTACGGCGGAAGAGGGTGCCGGTGTGCCGAGAAGATACCGACTATTCCATAGTTACAAAAATTCCCGGGTAATTGTCTACTTGTATGTAGAGGAGCCCATAACATGTTGAACACGGTAATTGGTTCGAGAGGAGGAAGCTAGACAGTTACACGGGATAGACTAGCCGGCCCCGCAAGGGGGCCAAGTGTGGGGACAAAGGAAGTGAAGGGAGGAAAGTGGCGGCCGGCAAAGCCAACGGATGGGCCCGTCGGCCGCCACAGGTAGGCACGCATACAACCGCAGGTAGTGCAACACTAAGTACTAAGGGGACATTGGGCTACAGTGTACATAAGGACTGTGCATAGGAATGCAACTGTCAACACCCCCCCTCAATGTAGCCAAGGTTAAGTCGTACAACTTCGAGCTTGTCATCGGATGTCCTCGCGTAGAGATTGTCACGGTGATAGAAGTGTTGCGTTGGGGGCAGGTCGCATTCCAAGTAGGTGCTGCGATATGCGTTGATACAGACGGGGTGCTATCGGTGACAGACCGAAATAACCGGTGTCTAATATACTGCGTTAAGTACTAAACTCTGTCAAACGGCGAAATGGTCGGCGCATCACAGTGGCGACCGGCGTGAGAGAAGTATGAGGCAGGTACTGTAGCCACCTACGTGCTTGAAATATAGGTGGGCGCCATAAGTGCCACTTCCCCCCCTTCGCCGTGGCCAGGGTCGAGTAGGTGCAGATGTGTCGAAGTTGTGCGTTCCCTCGCGAATACCAGAAACAAAGTACTATTTAAAGTACTACATAGGCCAGAAGGCCGCGGGTTGGTTGTGTGACCGGATCTAGTGTAGGCTCCCGCTGGTGGTGTTGAGTGGGGTTGTGTCGCGGACCTCTGTTGAGGTCGTGGGCCGCAGTGGGGCAGGTCTAGGTTGTAATCCAGAGAGCTGGTTGCACGCAGGCTTGTCGGTAGTAGAAGTGTTTGAAATAAGTCATCGCCATGTACGGCGGAAGGGGGTGCCGTTGTGCCGAGAAGATACCGAGCGAGGGAAGTCATCGCCATGTACGGCGGAAAAAGGTGCATGTGTGCCGAGAAGATACCGAGCGAGGGAAGTCATCGCCATGTACGGCGGAAGAGGGTGCCGGTGTGCCGAGAAGATACCGAGCGTGTGAAGTCGTCGCCATGTAGGGCGGAAGGGGGTGCCGGTGTGCCGAGAAGATACCAAGCGTGTGAAGTCGTCGCCATGTACGGCGGAAGAGGGTGCCGGTGTGCCGAGAAGATACCGACTATTCCCCAATTAAAAAAATTCCCGGGTAACTGTCTACTTGTATGTAGAGGAGCCCATAACCTGTTGAACACGGTAATTGGTTCAAGAGGAGGAAGCTAGATAGTTACACGGGATAGACTAGCCGGCCCCGCAAGGGGGCCAAGTGTGGGGACAAAGGAAGTGAAGGGAGGAAAGTGGCGGCCGGCAAAGCCAACGGATGGGCCCGTCGGCCGCCACAGGTAGGCACGCATACAACCGCAGGTAGTGCAACACTAAGTACTAAGGGGACATTGGGCTACAGTGTACATAAGGACTGTGCATAGGAATGCAACTGTCAACAATTTGATCTCCGGCGCGTGGAAAGAAAACCAATTGCAATGTGCACCCCAATGCCTT